>RDPX01000047.1:537334-549932 GCA_003991215.1 Morbakka virulenta | reverse complement strand
TGTGTGTCTCTGTCTGTCTGTCTCTCTCTGTGTCTCTGTCTCTCTGTCTCTCTCTCTGTCTGTCTCTCTCTCTCTTTCTCTCTCTCTCTCTCTCTCTCTCTCTCTCTCTCTCTCTCTCTCTCTCTCTCTCTCTCTCTCTCGGCAATGTATACAAACAAACACTTTATTTCCTTTTCAGGGTCTTTCCTGCCAAAGTTTTATCTACCAAATTTATGAAAATCCTATCATAATTATTTTCACTGTTATTTCTCCAAATTTTTATCTGCCAAATTTTAAATGTGTTTGTAGTAAGGAAGAATATTGTAGACATGGCAAACAATAGATTTAAAGGAAGTGTTGTTGAAATGGCAAATAGATTAATACTTAAACAATGCATTTTTCTATTCCAACTTGTAACAATCAACTATTCTGCTATGCACTGCTATCAAAAAAATTTTGCTTTGACAAAAAATAAATTTTCGAAATTTAAAAGAGAGTGAAGGATACCACAATACTGCTTGACCAGAGTAAATGTTTGAAGAACAAATGCTGAATGGTAATAGAATATAAAATAGACTAAAATAGAAATCAAATGAGAAAAAGCCTTGGAGCATGGAATTAGAATTAATTAATAATAAAAGATTTGTGGTTGAAGGTTTTGAGATATCTGATTTAAAAGTCAATTAAAAATGAAAGACGCCTAAATAATTTTTTTTGCTTTTTCATAATTGCACTCAGGTGAATGTATTAGTATATAAGAGATGTGTGATGACAAGGACAGTGGCAAAATGTGTAGCTGTGTAGATCATAGTAATCTATTTATCCAAAGCTCTTTGGTTTTACAGATTGAAAGTAGCAGCCCGTGTATGATCTGTTAGCTTTTTGGTAGGCCTAATGTAAGCTAGATCCATGACCTCATATTATCTTTCAATTCGTTTATTGCAATTTACAATAGAAACACTACCACAATACTTCAACTTAAATGCCCCACCTAAAAGGAATAATTTTGCAAAGGATTTCTCTGTTCTGCAAACATCTTACTATTTCCACAAAAAATCTATTTTACTAATGAATGTCGCAATTTAAAAATATTTTTTTTATCCAAAACTCTTTTCTCTGCCCTTCACTATGATCATAAGAGCAGAATGAGAAAAAAAAACAGACTTGGCAACTTTTTATCAAAAAAACAGAGAAAGCCAAAAGAGTTATCTCATTGCTGCTTAAAATGAGTTGCATCGTATTTGAATTCTTTTTGAATGCAAGACTACAAGTGCTGGATTTGAATAATTTTAAACGCTCGAGGAAGAAAGACGTTATGGCGATCCAGTTAAAATTTTTAATTTAGAAGTTTTTACCGCATTTATTGGTAAATAATATACACCCAATTACTAATTCACAATTTGACGATTGATCTTCCATCTTCGAAATTGCCCAATTCCTTAATACAGAAAACTTATTTCTATATGTCTAAGTTTTCAGAAAATTAACATATCGAGTAAAAAAAATTAATTATGAAGATAATCATTCAACAACAGAGCTCTGATGGTCTACAAACTCAAGAGGAATTTATTTTTAAGACTTGTAGATAACTGTGGCAAGTTAAAACTACATTTGAAAACTGCTTTAGCATAATTATCACATGAATATTGCAAAGATGTAGGATGAAAACACATTGAAATCAAAGTTCTGAGCTAGAACAAAGAAAAACGTTAATTGAAGATTATCAATAAAAGCAGGGGACTGCTTCTTTCATTCGTCGCAACAAGGGGTTATCAATGACAATCTAAACTCTCAGAGAAACCTCATCTGGTGGCAATTTAAGTTTATTCATTTGCTATATAAGGTGCCAGCTGATGATAATGAGTTAGATAACTTAGTCACAGAAGAACAGGAGAAACTAATACAAGACTCCTAGTGTGTCGTCATGGAGCCATCACGTGACCTTTGCATTTCAACTAACAGAGCTTCTGTGGGCATCGAAAGGCGACAAGCTCTAAAGTAATGGTGTCTTATCTGCACACTACTCAAAATTTTGACGGCAAAAATGTGGAAGATGTTTTATTTTTTCTATATTGCCAAAGTTTTGCTTGTAAAAAAGAATGTTACTGTCCTTTGTTATATTCAGCTAGTGTATAAAAAACCCAAGTGAGTTTATCTGTTGCGTCTAGGTCTCATTTTGTACTAGAATGTTGCAGTTTTTTAATTAAAATCCCCCTTCGTTGTTTGGGCACATCGTTTAGAAGATAAAAAAAATGTCCTTGTTAGTTTTCAGGAAGCCATAACTAACACTCAGTGGTTTGTGGTGGGTGTACTCCAGCAGAAGGTGACCAATCGGTTTCAGCGCTCTGAAGGGACAGCGCCCACTGAAAGTGGCACAAAGTCAATCTTAGTTTGAAACTACTATGTCATGATCCATATGATGTATATCCATACTGAATTTTCAAAATCATCAAAAATGTTATATAGTTCTAAGTCTGTAGTTTAAACATTAACACCTCATCGTCAAAGACAGTAGTACAATAACAAGACGTTAAAATTCAATTTTCTCATTTTTCGTCTTTGCTTTACTAAGCAAAATGTTGGCTATCTGTGTAAGTTAGGTATTTTCTTAGGCATTACCCTCATCACCATTGTTGACATTTGTTTTGCAAATCAATGCTTCAGTCATAGTATCTGCTTAATATCCAATTCTCTTTCACTTGCACAAAACTTTTCATAATCCTTATTTGTTAGCAATAGTAATTTTTAATATTATATCAGTCCTTTCTTCTGGAGATAATTCAAACAATACCATTAAACCTATTAAGCCTCAGGACCATGGGGCAGTTCTTCTATCTGTTTAAATTATGAAATAGGAAATGTTTCTCTGGTGAGTTTCTGCCACTTCCTTTGATAAATATTAAACAGATGCCAAACGTTGCATATCATAGAGATGTCTTAATTCAATTAGCTTTGTTGTTTCTCTGAGCTTCGTTTTAGCTGATACGGGAGCCTAATTAGCACAGAAGTAAATATGCATGTTCAAGCTAAAAATATTCTCATTCCCTTGTTGAAACATAATAACGAAAAAACACGTTAAAACACGTTTAAACATAAAAACTAGGCTTTATTATGTGCTAACTTGTATGGTGTGTGTGTGTGTGTATGCGTGCGTGCGTGCGCGTGTGTATGCCTATGTCTATAGTCAAGTGCTAAATATTCTCATTTCGGGATTAAAATAGAAATCTAGGCTTTTTGAGTGAACATATATATATATATATTAATATATATATATATANTCATAATCCTTATTTGTTAGCAATAGTAATTTTTAATATTATATCAGTCCTTTCTTCTGGAGATAATTCAAACAATACCATTAAACCTATTAAGCCTCAGGACCATGGGGCAGTTCTTCTATCTGTTTAAATTATGAAATAGGAAATGTTTCTCTGGTGAGTTTCTGCCACTTCCTTTGATAAATATTAAACAGATGCTAAACGTTGCATATCATAGAGATGTCTTAATTCAATTAGCTTTGTTGTTTCTCTGAGCTTCGTTTTAGCTGATACGGGAGCCTAATTAGCACAGAAGTAAATATGCATGTTCAAGCTAAAAATATTCTCATTCCCTTGTTGAAACATAATAACGAAAAAACACGTTAAAACACGTTTAAACATAAAAACTAGGCTTTATTATGTGCTAACTTGTATGTGTGTGTGTGTGCGTGCGTGCGCGTGTGTATGCCTATGTCTATAGTCAAGTGCTAAATATTCTCATTTCGGGATTAAAATAGAAATCTAGGCTTTTTGAGTGAACATATATATATATATATATATATATATATATATATATATATATATTAATATGTGTCATCTATTGCATTAACTGCAAGTATGTGTGTATGGCAAATTGCTAACTATTAGTGTGTGGCCCTCACCTACTGGAAAAGAACAAATATATATTAGTTTATTAATGTTAGCCCCAAATTTCATTCGATTTAATATTTATATTTATTCGTTACATAAAGCTATTCTAATAACTTTATTCGCAAAATTGTCTAGGCTGTTAGGTTATTGAACTACCGGTAGTATAATTAATATAATAATTCTATTTGACGAAAACATGGCAGAATGAAAGTAATGAATTGCAACTGATTGCAGAAGAAAGTTTTGCAGAATTGGTAAACATAACTAAGACACTAGTTCACTTAAGCTTTAAAAATATTGTGTTTTAAGAAAATAAAGGTGTAACAATTGGGTAGTCACTGGGTTTCGTGTGGGCTGAAATTTTCGTTGGGTATAACAAAGAAAATATTGGAATCTACCCAAAGTACAAATATTTTAATATATTAAAGATTCCCCAATTATGCTCTTGCAATTTTTGAAAATCAGTATCTTAGTACTAAGTTTATGTTCAATCATAATAACACTCCATAAACTGAATAATTCAGACTACCCTGGTGGAGTCTAGTTTACACTTAATTTAATCAAAGAAACCTTGGAGGTATCTCACCGAATATAGGCCTACTGGGTTCATATGACATTAAGTTGCTAGCAGGACAGTTAACAGAAATATCCAATGAAGAGCAAAAAATATCCGGTGTGAACCTGATTCTTAGGAAAATAAAGAGTAAGGTTTTTAAATGAATATTTATTGGTGTTTTGTTCAATATTCATATATTTAAGTTTTAGAATTAACACCATTTTAAGCTTCTCCTAAACGTGAAGGAGGGGCATTGAACCCCAACTAAAAATGTCCTACGGAAGACTTAATTATCAAGGCATCAGTTGCATTGGTAAACATAAAAGTCTAATCAATGTGAAAATAAGTTTATGCACTTCCTATCAGCTCAACAAATAAACCTGTTTTCGGCGAGAGTTTCTAACAATAAAATTATTTGAAATTGTCCTTTCCGATTTGTAAGTACATCCTACCTACGTCAAGTTCTTTTTTCATGTTCCAAGGGAAAGTGAAAATGTTCAACGTCAAGTGAACTGTCGTCATGGAATTAAATCTGAAAGCCGAAAAAAGAAGGAAAACCGAAGCAAACTTGGAGGCGCATAAAGGACAGGAAAAGAGGGTAAACAATCTCATCAAAAGAGCATAAGTATAACATTATAATGATGTCCTTGAAGAAAATGCAACAAAACCAAAACTTTACTGGAATACACGAAGAAAGTGTGTCCAACATAAGGAAACAAGCAAGCTATAGGCACAAAATTTCAAATCGATGGTAGAATTATTAGCCAAAAAAACTTGCAACCAGAAAAAATCTACCTAGAAATTACAGCTTGGTGCTTACATATCGCTCTCTAACACGTTTTTAATATCAATCTTGTCGGGAAAGCTTCGCTGTCAATGTTGAAATCTTGTATCAGTAGACTAACAGCTAAAAATCTAACATCAGTCAACAATGAGTACGAACGAAAGATCTGTTGGACAGTGTTCAAAAGCATCTACAGTTAGATTCTTAACTTTGAAACGGATTTCTTACGAAAAGCGAACACGAAATAATAACAAAACATTGCTAGTGCCTAAAATTGAATTACAAGGCAAAAAATCCTTTATTTTTTAGGTAATGGTGTCCTAACTCACAGCAAACTCCCAGTATATATTAGAGCTGAACCAGATTAAAAATTATTTCATAGAAACCTAGATTATATTTTTATAACGTTTCCAATAATTCATTGTGCTTATAGGAACTAAGCTGTTCAATTTACCCTTCATCCCTCCTTTTCATTTCTAGAAACTCTGTATTCTTTAAAACTTTAATCCTACCCAATTGAATTGTTTTTTAATATAATTTTTACAGGAATGTAATTTTTCAATTTTTACTTTCATTTTTATACAGGATTTGAGCGAAAAACAGTTGTTTTAACTAATACGATGTATCACATTCTAGTATTATCAAATACAAATACAAATATACCGATCGAGAGAATAAAATTGCATGTGTCTGTACTAGTATTTTCTGACAAAAATTGTGTGTTAACCAAGCTTAGCTTAAAGAATAACAGAAAATCATCATCAAATTTTTCATTGTGATTCGGCTATTGCTCAGCATCTGTTGCAATGAAAATTTTGAGAATAAACACTGATAAGCTGATCAAGGTATATTTTACACTTAAGTTTTTGAGGCTATTAATATTCACTTTTCATCGGCTGTTCTTTGGAGACAAAAATAGTTGGTTTAATTGCTTTCATTGTTTTACAACGACCAATCACAAAAACAGAGTTTTCTGTCTTTGATCCTATCTTTTGTTTACCTCATCGGTAAAATCCAGCTTGACTTGTAAATGCTAATTTTGGGTCTTGATTCAGTCGATTGCCACTCCAAAAACTTTCATCTAGTATAAATATAATTTTAATTCCAATAATCAAGTTTTGCAACACGAATCGTATAAATACTTAAAATTCTATTTTAAACTTCAGATATTTTTGTTACATTTGTTGTAACTGTCAAACACTTGAATATTTCGAACGTTTAACTAAAATATATAACATTCAAACTAAGACGCAAGATGCGACTTGTATTCAGTTTCGCCTGCTGGGATTCGTGTTAAAGAAATTATTTCTTTTGGAATTCCTTAGAAATTTGTACTGTGCCTATGCGTTTATTCGAAAAGAGAACATGTAGATTACTCGAGCTCGTATTACAGTGCTATCTCGGTAGTGACCAAGGTTCAATAAATCTCTCTATCATAACTGATGCTGTTGCTATGGGTCTGATATAATTTTGGAGGTAATACTTCTTGTAGTTAAGCCACACTTCAGATGGAACGATTTCACTTCAAACGAATTGAAAGAATTCTAACCTTTGGCTATTAAACTAACCATTGAAAGGGATGTACATTTGCAGAAAAACAGTGATATTTTGGATTGTATATATATATATATATATATATATATATATATATATATACATTAAAAAATGCTAGAAAATAATTTTTTTGAAGTAACCAGACAACTAATATCCAATGGTCATCATCTGTTTTATAATGACAAGAGATTTCTCTATGCTTTTCAGTCACCTTAGATATTAAGCTTTCAGCTGCCTATTTCTAAGGTTCTTGGCGGTCGATTGTCTTAATATGTAAAAGATTGGATTTAAGCAGCATCTATCTCCTCCTGTCGTGAACTGAGACAGATGGTTTTACTCTTTAAATAGGTTATAAAGAAAACCACAAATAGCTGTCTCAACCTTGACCTTATTTTCAAACAAAAATGACCGTGTTATCTTCAGCGATTAAGTAATTTAAATTGTTCTTGAAGAAAATAGAATTTTTATAAGAGTTTTGTAAATATTTGGACCTGAAGTGGATTGCTCTGGCGTCGTTGATATACGATGTTGGAGGTAATGGTTTCAAATATAACTAAAATTTACCTATTTTATTCAACAAACTACACATAACAAGCCATTTCGAGTCGAACTCCCCATTGGTAATTTTCACTGTCACTATGTCAGCTCATCTCTTTATCATATAGTTTTCTCTCGCTTCAATCCGATTAGATGGTTGAAAGTATTACACTTGATCAAAGCGAAGTTTATCGTTTCCTATTTTTATAATGTACGAAAAGGCCTGCTGTCCATGTTCTAACGATAAACTGTTCTTTCTAACATATGTTAAAAGATTACAAAAATCAGACGTTGTAATATTTCCAATTTCTAGTATTGTAAACAATCTATTAAATATACGATAGCGTCTTTGAATGCAATCTAATTGAAGGCTAGTATAAAAAGTGAAATTTTGATTCACAGAATTCAATGGATGTAAAATATTAAAAGCAAGCACAGCGATTAACTACTGTCTTCTATAGAGTTAACAGTGTTACATTCCCATGATGAATTGAATAGTACATAAGCTAGTTAACAAAACTACTCAATAACATAACATTTTGATACGTTGCCATAGCAATAGCAATTTATCATTTATGTTAAGAAAGACAGGGGATCGTACAGAAGATATATAATTGTCTTACAAAGATCCGTTCCTTACATTAACTAAAAGATTATTTCATCTAAATGTATCCTTAGCGCTTTATTTTATCATTCAGATTTGAACAAAATAAACGTAGAAAAATGATTGTCATCGCCTGTACTCAAGGCTAAGACTGACCCGAGTCCTCTGTTTACAAAAGCGCTGTGATTGAATACTACACCTACGACAGTTATCTTCCACTTTTAAATAATTCATTAGGCACCACTCGCCCTACTAAACAGGCAAAACTGTCCATTCAACTGGCATTAGACGGCCAAGTGATAAACAATAAACATCTGTATTACCTCTCACACAAGTTGATGTGGAAGCAATTAATTTTCATTTTGTTTCAATAGCTCTTGCTACGTTTAACATTCAGCACCTACCATTGCTGTGTATATATGTACATATGGTAGATAGGTTAAAGCGAAAGGGAATTCATTGGTAATGATGCTTAATCTTATCTCTTGGAGCCTTCTCGTCAACTCAGTGTTAACTGTCTCCTGGACATAACAAACACAATCGCCGCAAAGTACATTTTGTATATACATCATAAATATCAAGGAATGTTTTTATGGACCAAAATATCCAGGTTGAGGTGACTATTGTGAATTAGATCCAATATACCATCAAAGAGGCTTTTTGGTTTTACTGTTAGACAGGAAAGATTGATTAACTGTGGTTGATTTTATATCTAGGATTTGTCGCTATTTGGAGATAATTGTTTAGATTTATGAGAAGATAGTCATGAGTCAGTTGGAGCGAGAAATTAACGGTTCTTTAAATTGGTAGTTGAAATACGTTTAACTTGTCTGCCATGTGTTTTGCATCTAAGCAAACATTTGTTAGCAGAGAAGTGAAAGTTGAACTTGGCTTGTTAGTTTCTTTAAAACAGAGATGGAGACAACAATATGCTTATACTATTTGTAAAGTAAAATTCAACCTTTGATTGAATTCTTTTAGGAGTTGAATATTGATTTTGTCTCGTTTGGAATTACATCAGATTGTGGTGTTGTTCTTTGAGGAGAACGTAGCCTAACAAAAAAAGTCGTCCATTTTATTGGAATATATTTTGTGATCGAAGCGGTGCAGGATTTTTGTCATTACGAATCAACTGAAATGAATTCAGGGAAGCAAGGAAATATTTTTAAAGATAAACTGACAATGACTTTATTTCCAAAAATACAATTTAAGGAGATGAAGTCAAAGTTAAGAGGTCGTAGTAGTTATGGAGATAAAGCTATTCCTAAAATTGCTATCATACCACCTACTCCAAATACAACGGAAGATACCTATGATTCTGTTTTTGGTTACGCACTACCTGATGGTCTTCCTAAGGCATTAAATAGAGCACAATCTTCTTTTAGACGTAATTCTGAACCCTGGAGGGATTCTGGGAAAGGAAATAATTTAAGGAAACGACGACCAAGGAATGAACGATCGTTGTCTTTGCCTGAAAGTGAAGAAAGGACAAAAGATCTTTTACAAGTTCCAACGACACCAAGACGCAAGAAAAAGGTAAGACGTCGCTCTCTTTCCGATGATGAAGTAAACCTGAAGTGGATAACAGACAACGCCAGAATTGACAGGCAGGTTATGTCCTTTGCAAGGCCGGCTGGATTGACGATAAAACAACATCGAATGGGATCTATAAGAGAAGAGAAACATTTTGAAAGATCTTACTCTGCGCCGGAAAATAATTCATCGAGTAACGAATTTTACGAAAGTGCGGAAAACAGCGACGAAGAAATGTTTGATGTTAGTGAAGCAAAGAAATTCACATTTAAGAGTCGTGGTTTTTCAGAAGGAAAGGCAAAACGGAAGACTTCATGTATGACATCCTTAGGAAATAAAACTGAAGATTTAGATAAAAACATTGGAGGAGATAATGATAGATTGGTATTTTGCGAAAGTAATATATCTGATGACAATCGATTAAAGAAAATGGATACTGACTTTTTCAATAATGACATTGATCAAACAATTCCTAAAGTATTTATAGAAAAAATAAATGCAGGGGACGATAGAGATTTTGACTTCAGGAACAATGTGGAGGGCAAATACCACAAGGGAAAAATTCCTTGTTTAAAAGCCACTCGACGATCCATGAGTTTTGATGAAGAACGACAAGGAAATTTTAACACAGCTGAAATGCTGGAGGACGTAACAGATCAAGGAAATATTCGAGAGGAGGAGATACGTAATGGGAAAGAGCCAGCATTTACCAATTTTCAACAAGGCAGAGCTTTACTACACAAAATAACAAATGATATTATAGAAACTGTAAGCCCAAAACATGGCAAGCACAATATGAATAACAACAATAATATTGAATGCACAACAGACTGTCAAAAGAACAATAAAACTGGTTTTTCTCTGGCACGAAAAATGAGTGACGTTGCTGATCATTTTCAAAAGTACACTCTACATGGTCTTCATACAGATAGCGATACCACAAGAAAATTTACAGCCAAAAATACAAAGCAAAATGCTATTAATGATGACTCAAGCAAACCAATAGGTTTATTTTGCCTTGATAACTTACTCGAAGCATTAAACCGGACTACGTAGTCAATAAAATCGGTATCAGTTTCTATTGTATTTTGACAGACTGTGACGTTTTGTAAACTGAGAAAACACCAAACTATTAAATATAACACCGTCAGCTTCTTGTTAATCTTTGTTGATGTTTTTTTCATCTGCCGTTAGGTTCAAAGAAAAGTGCTATTGCTTTCGTGAAAGTTCTCAGCTTTACGACTGAAAAAGAATTTGAAATTTTTCTGGTGAATATAGATTTTAGTTTTGTTGGGGTTAGATATTGATAATATTTTACCTTTGTTAGCTATTTTTCTATTATCAAAATTTTGGAACATTAGAATAAAATCAAACCTTTATGATTCCACTAGATTTAATCGCCTGAGGATTATTGTATAGAGAAACGGAGTATGGGTTCTGGAAATCAATGAGACAGATGTTTTAGTATTTCCCATACCGCAACGACCTGATTACAGGGAATTACCTTTTCTGAAATTAACAACACAGATTCTGGAGAATGAATGCCCCTAAGTATTTAATACACCTGCTCAAATGAAGTTAAGTTTTTTCCTATTATTAGTTTGAACGATGTTTTAGTAAATAAAATTACGTAGAAATCATGCAAACTGCAGTAAATGCAATTTACTTAAACTGCATTACAAGTATACTCTCAAGTATTTGTGTATTGTTAATTTCGTAAGAAATGCATATTTTAAAGCACTCATTTAATTAAATTGAATTTTGAAGTGAAATATTTTCTTCCGGCAAAAGATTATAACAGCTCTAGAAACCTTTCAGTGGCTTAAGTTGTTGAAACAGCCTTAGTTATTGGATTAAATACCACTGTCGAACTATTTGTTATCTGAAAAGTACCCAACTGTAGTTAACCGAAGTTTCTCGTTATTGACCATTACTTAGCATTCTATTATGCACAGTACCTAATTCCACTCTTTTGGCTTCACTTTATGAAGTCCTTCCTACAGTACTGTAGAAATTATTGTAAATTTTTGGATAGATCTACCGATCAATTGATAGACATATATTATGATAGATTGATTGATAGATGAATCGATAGATTGTTAGCTGGCTGTAAAGGTAAAGGTGGATAGATAGATAAATGGATAGATAGATAGATAGATAGATGGATAAATAGATAGATAGATAGATAGATAGATAGATAGATAGACAGTTAGATAAATAAATAGATGAACACATATGTAGATAGATAAATGATAGCTAAAGAGCTGGATAGATGGATAAAGTCCACCAAATTTTGGCAACGTGTATTAAACGTAGCTACAGGTGCTGCTGCCACTACTGCTAGTACTGGTACTACTGTTACTACTGCTGATGCTACTACTACTACTACTACTACCATGACAACTACTAACACTTCTTTTATTAGTACTGTTGCTGCTACTATTTATATTACTACTACTACCACTGTTGTTCTTGCTACTACTGCTACTACTACTATTACTACTACTACTGCTACGATTACTACGTCTACTGCTACTACTGCTGCTTTTTTCGCTACTAGAACTACTACAACAACTACCTTGGTACTTGTACTACTAGTATTACTATTGCCACCACTACCAACGCAGTAATGGTACTACTAATACTTTTACTGCTACTGCAACTACTGGAGTACCTGTATTACCTCTATTACTACCATTACTGCTACTGTATCTACTACTGATACTACTACTGCTAATATTACGTCTGCTGTGACTGCTTCCTCAAGTACTATATATTCTTTTTCTACTGCTCCAATTTGTGTTAGTGCTACTGTTATTACTATTGTTACTACTACTGTTACTGCTGCTGTTATTACTACTATTACTATTTCTACTGCAATCACTATTATAACTCTTACTACTGCTTCTGTTACTACAGTTGCACTTCTTACTACTACTACTACTGCTACTACTACTACTACTACTGCTACTAATGCTACTCTACTATTACTACTGCTACTACTGCCACTACTACTGCTACTACTGCTGCTGCTACTACTGCTACTACTGTACTACTGCTACTACTGCTACTACTACTGCTGCTACTACCGCTACTACTGTACTACTGCTACTACTGCTGCTACTACTACTGCTACTACTGCT
>RDPX01000047.1:486555-498767 GCA_003991215.1 Morbakka virulenta | reverse complement strand
ATCTATATCTCTATATCTATCTCTATCTATATCTCTATGCATATCTATATCTATATGCATATCTATATCTATATCTATATCTATATCTATATCTATATCTATATCCATATCTATATCTATATCTATATCCATATCTATATCTATCTCTATGCATATTTTACTTTCGGTGCACACACACTCAATAAAACGCAGTCTAAAATGAAGACCGAACCTTAAATTAGATATGCCTCTAGCATATATCTACAAATTTATTTTTATTCTATATATTGGTGCTATTAGAAGGGTAGATTTATGGGAAAAAAGTAGAAATATACTAATTATTTTTTATTTTAAGAGAAAAAAAAGACATATAAAAAAAGTAAACGTCGCTTTGCAAAGGATTAAAAAAGTTCTGAATGAATTACACAAAAAACCTGCATTTGAAGTAAATCAGTTAGAATACAGTCAACTTTCTTTTAACCTTTTAATGGCCAACATCCTTATAAGATAAAAGAGTAAAGATTAAAGATGCCGGCATGAAAGAACTTTACTGTCATTTTCATTAAATTTTAAAACAAGATAATAAAGAGACCTGCCAGTGCTTGGAACAAACTGTTGACATAACTACATCCTCAACCAGCTCATTAATACTTAGGAGCTAGTCAATTCCGTTTCAGGCATAATCATTTGCAGTTGCAAAGGGGAAAACTGTCATTATTTAGCACTTGGTTGCACAAACATTAAATTTTTTTTCCTTCCTCCCCCCCCCCCCCCCCCCCCCCCTCTCTCTCTCTCTCTCTCTCTCTCTCTGTTTCTCCGGTTTGTCACAGGCAAAAAACCTGTAATTACCATAACTCTTTGCACACAGACACAGACACAGACACACACACACACACACAGATACAGACACAGACAAAGAACACAGATCACACAGAGACACATAAACAAACTTACATCTGCATATATCTATCAAGCTTTTCAGCTAAAATTAACAAACCGAATCAACACTGATAAAGTAAGGGTGTTTGTTGAGGGAGAGAATATTTCTTGTTTAATATCAACAATCCCTTCTTTCGAATTTATACCATACATCAATTTTAGATGGACGTGCTCAAGCTACATCAAAAGCTTTTCGAAATAAAAGATTGGTGATACTTTTACTTTTAATGTATTTCCTATTGTTACTCTTACGTTTTGACCAAGTAACTTAGGACCCCAAACATTTACCAGTCAAATTTCATTTCCGCTTTTGGAGTCAATAGCGTTTTTAAACGCTATTGGGTTAACGGATCATGGTCAGAGTGAAAAATGAAACGTTTTCAGGCTACGTAGAGATGCCAATGTCGCACAGCAGTTACTGATGCCTATAATTCTTTCTCGGTTGCGAACCAGTGCTGCTGAGAAACTTGTGACGAGGTAGAAAAGTATGCAACAAGATGGAGATTATTGTCTGAACCAAACTGACAAAATTCCTCCAACAGCAAAGTTGTTCGCGTTGACTTCCAGAATAAACGGTTTCTTCAGGTCTGGAAAGTGTAAGATTGGGTTAGACATCAATTGGTCTTTCAGGTTCCGCAATGAAGGTTCACAGTCATCTGTTCAGGTATATGGGGTCCAATCATTTGTCAACTTGTTTAGTCAAGGGAGAATTGTTAAAAAATTTGGAATAAAGACTCTATTAAAGCCTGGAAGTTCAAGAAATTTCCTGAGTTCTTTCTTTGAAAAGGGTCGTGGATAAGCGTGAATAGCGTCTGCCAAACGGGTCTGGGCCTGTATTCCATTGCAAGAAATCTCGTAGGTTAAAAAACTACTTTTGAACTGGCAAAAAAACTTTAGATAGGTTTAGGGAGATTTATGAAGCCCGTATGCGTTGGAAAATCTCCGTAAGATCAAACAAGTGTTCCGGGAAGGACTTATCATATACCACAATGTCGTCCATGTACGCTAGAATACCGCTCAAAGGTAGTGCTGACAAGGTAATGTCCATTACACGTTGGTAAGAAGCGCCTGCCTTACAAAGCCTGAATGGTGTGACAGTAACCTTGAATTTTCCGCTTGACATAGAAAAGGTAGTCTCACATAAAGACATGAACCAATTTACCCATGCTGCATCAAGCGTCAACCAGAATTTGGCTCGATGCATCTTGTCCAGGACATCACGTATGTGTGGTAATGGGTACTTGTCTTTTACCGTGACGTCATTTAAACCTCGAAATTGACCTGGGTATTATGTTTGTTGATCACTTGCATTTGGCATGGCTTCGTCAAGACAAACCTACTCTTCGCAACATGTCAACATTGGTTCAACTTTAAAAGTTGGCATCTGAGCAGTAAGAACCTGGTCCTGGGCAAACGGCAGTTAATGCTTTTATATTGTCAATTTTTATTTATTTATTTCCTGCATGTGTCTTCTTTCCTATGCTTTTCTTTGAAAAGGCCTCTTTTTCACTATTTATCACGCACTAACACTATTCTGTCGTAGATGTGAAAACGTTCTGTCTTACCATTTGTCAAAATTTAGAAATATTCTGACAGTGAAAGTGAAAAGAGATTTCTTTTTCCCTATTTGTCACTTAATAAATTTATTTTCACGGTGAAAACGCAAAAAGTCTTTTTTTCCAAAGTTGTCATACATTAAAGATTTTTTCAAAGTTAAAGTGAAAAGTGTCTTAAAAATCTCGCCTTAAAATTTGTTACACCTTAAATTTGTTCCAGCAGTTAAAGTGAGGAAGGTCTTACAATATCTCTTTTACAATTTTTCACTCTTCAAAATCATAAGTTGTATTTTTAGAACAAAGGTAACGTTAGGGTTCACACCTTCTAGGTATGAAAATCTGAAACGACGTTCCACTGGTCAGTACCTTTGACATCTACTTTTTCAAACATGATTTTGTAACTTGAAATGCTTGGTAGTGAATATTTCACTCAAGAAACTGTATGTAGGTGATAAGGCCAATTGAGGGTATGAACTTTAATTTCAATTTCTCTAGAAAAGGACAAACTTTGGTTGTGCTGTTTTTTCCATGTGAATGGCTATACCATTGGCCTTGGCAATAAATGTCTCCTATGTGTCCTGAGAATAAATTTTGATTAAGAATGAGAAAGATGGCAGAGTGAAAATAAAGAATTGTATTATGAAGAATAATATGTCATACAAGTTTTTAAATGTCTATAGTATTCTCTATTTTAAACACTACAGCGTCTATTTGATTTTGGAACCGCTAGTATTTATTAGGAGGGGCGGCGTTGAGTAAGGGGGACTCTGTTTTAGGGATTAGTTTATAGAACGCCGTTGTTTATGTTGAAAACCAATTTATGTTCTAATGTTAATTGATTGAAAATTTGTTATGTTATGTTATATGTTATATGTTATATGTTATATGTTATATGTTATATGTTATATGTTATATGTTATATGTTATATGTTATATGTTATATGTTATATGTTATATGTTATATGTTATATGTTATATGTTATATGTTATATGTTATATGTTATATGTTATATGTTAATATGTTATATGTTATATGTTATATGTTACATGTTATATGTTACGTTATATGTTACATGTTATATGTTACATGTTATATGTTACATGTTATATGTTACATGTTATATGTTACATGTTATATGTTACATGTTATATGTTACATGTTATATGTTACATGTTATATGTTACATGTTATATGTTACATGTTATATGTTACATGTTATATGTTACATGTTATATGTTACATGTTATATGTTACATGTTATATGTTACATGTTATATGTTACATGTTATATGTTACATGTTATATGTTACATGTTATATGTTACATGTTATATGTTACATGTTATATGTTACATGTTATATGTTACATGTTATATGTTACATGTTATATGTTACATGTTATATGTTACATGTTATATGTTACATGTTATATGTTACATGTTATATGTTACATGTTATATGTTACATGTTATATGTTACATGTTATATGTTACATGTTATATGTTACATGTTATATGTTACATGTTATATGTTACATGTTATATGTTACATGTTATATGTTACATGTTATATGTTACATGTTATATGTTACATGTTATATGTTACATGTTATATGTTACATGTTATATGTTACATGTTATATGTTACATGTTATATGTTACATGTTATATGTTACATGTTATATGTTACATGTTATATGTTACATGTTATATGTTACATGTTATATGTTACATGTTATATGTTACATGTTATATGTTACATGTTATATGTTACATGTTATATGTTACATGTTATATGTTACATGTTATATGTTACATGTTATATGTTACATGTTATATGTTACATGTTATATGTTACATGTTATATGTTACATGTTATATGTTACATGTTATATGTTACATGTTATATGTTACATGTTATATGTTACATGTTATATGTTACATGTTATATGTTACATGTTATATGTTACATGTTATATGTTACATGTTATATGTTACATGTTATATGTTACATGTTATATGTTACATGTTATATGTTACATGTTATATGTTACATGTTATATGTTACATGTTATATGTTACATGTTATATGTTACATGTTATATGTTACATGTTATATGTTACATGTTATATGTTACATGTTATATGTTACATGTTATATGTTACATGTTATATGTTACATGTTATATGTTACATGTTATATGTTACATGTTATATGTTACATGTTATATGTTACATGTTATATGTTACATGTTATATGTTACATGTTATATGTTACATGTTATATGTTACATGTTATATGTTACATGTTATATGTTACATGTTATATGTTACATGTTATATGTTACATGTTATATGTTACATGTTATATGTTACATGTTATATGTTACATGTTATATGTTACATGTTATATGTTACATGTTATATGTTACATGTTATATGTTACATGTTATATGTTACATGTTATATGTTACATGTTATATGTTACATGTTATATGTTACATGTTATATGTTACATGTTATATGTTACATGTTATATGTTACATGTTATATGTTACATGTTATATGTTACATGTTATATGTTACATGTTATATGTTACATGTTATATGTTACATGTTATATGTTACATGTTATATGTTACATGTTATATGTTACATGTTATATGTTACATGTTATATGTTACATGTTATATGTTACATGTTATATGTTACATGTTATATGTTACATGTTATATGTTACATGTTATATGTTACATGTTATATGTTACATGTTATATGTTACATGTTATATGTTACATGTTATATGTTACATGTTATATGTTACATGTTATATGTTACATGTTATATGTTACATGTTATATGTTACATGTTATATGTTACATGTTATATGTTACATGTTATATGTTACATGTTATATGTTACATGTTATATGTTACATGTTATATGTTACATGTTATATGTTACATGTTATATGTTACATGTTATATGTTACATGTTATATGTTACATGTTATATGTTACATGTTATATGTTACATGTTATATGTTACATGTTATATGTTACATGTTATATGTTACATGTTATATGTTACATGTTATATGTTACATGTTATATGTTACATGTTATATGTTACATGTTATATGTTACATGTTATATGTTACATGTTATATGTTACATGTTATATGTTACATGTTATATGTTACATGTTATATGTTACATGTTATATGTTACATGTTATATGTTACATGTTATATGTTACATGTTATATGTTACATGTTATATGTTACATGTTATATGTTACATGTTATATGTTACATGTTATATGTTACATGTTATATGTTACATGTTATATGTTACATGTTATATGTTACATGTTATATGTTACATGTTATATGTTACATGTTATATGTTACATGTTATATGTTACATGTTATATGTTACATGTTATATGTTACATGTTATATGTTACATGTTATATGTTACATGTTATATGTTACATGTTATATGTTACATGTTATATGTTACATGTTATATGTTACATGTTATATGTTACATGTTATATGTTACATGTTATATGTTACATGTTATATGTTACATGTTATATGTTACATGTTATATGTTACATGTTATATGTTACATGTTATATGTTACATGTTATATGTTACATGTTATATGTTACATGTTATATGTTACATGTTATATGTTACATGTTATATGTTACATGTTATATGTTACATGTTATATGTTACATGTTATATGTTACATGTTATATGTTACATGTTATATGTTACATGTTATATGTTACATGTTATATGTTACATGTTATATGTTACATGTTATATGTTACATGTTATATGTTACATGTTATATGTTACATGTTATATGTTACATGTTATATGTTACATGTTATATGTTACATGTTATATGTTACATGTTATATGTTACATGTTATATGTTACATGTTATATGTTACATGTTATATGTTACATGTTATATGTTACATGTTATATGTTACATGTTATATGTTACATGTTATATGTTACATGTTATATGTTACATGTTATATGTTACATGTTATATGTTACATGTTATATGTTACATGTTATATGTTACATGTTATATGTTACATGTTATATGTTACATGTTATATGTTACATGTTATATGTTACATGTTATATGTTACATGTTATATGTTACATGTTATATGTTACATGTTATATGTTACATGTTATATGTTACATGTTATATGTTACATGTTATATGTTACATGTTATATGTTACATGTTATATGTTACATGTTATATGTTACATGTTATATGTTACATGTTATATGTTACATGTTATATGTTACATGTTATATGTTACATGTTATATGTTACATGTTATATGTTACATGTTATATGTTACATGTTATATGTTACATGTTATATGTTACATGTTATATGTTACATGTTATATGTTACATGTTATATGTTACATGTTATATGTTACATGTTATATGTTACATGTTATATGTTACATGTTATATGTTACATGTTATATGTTACATGTTATATGTTACATGTTATATGTTACATGTTATATGTTACATGTTATATGTTACATGTTATATGTTACATGTTATATGTTACATGTTATATGTTACATGTTATATGTTACATGTTATATGTTACATGTTATATGTTACATGTTATATGTTACATGTTATATGTTACATGTTATATGTTACATGTTATATGTTACATGTTATATGTTACATGTTATATGTTACATGTTATATGTTACATGTTATATGTTACATGTTATATGTTACATGTTATATGTTACATGTTATATGTTACATGTTATATGTTACATGTTATATGTTACATGTTATATGTTACATGTTATATGTTACATGTTATATGTTACATGTTATATGTTACATGTTATATGTTACATGTTATATGTTACATGTTATATGTTACATGTTATATGTTACATGTTATATGTTACATGTTATATGTTACATGTTATATGTTACATGTTATATGTTACATGTTATATGTTACATGTTATATGTTACATGTTATATGTTACATGTTATATGTTACATGTTATATGTTACATGTTATATGTTACATGTTATATGTTACATGTTATATGTTACATGTTATATGTTACATGTTATATGTTACATGTTATATGTTACATGTTATATGTTACATGTTATATGTTACATGTTATATGTTACATGTTATATGTTACATGTTATATGTTACATGTTATATGTTACATGTTATATGTTACATGTTATATGTTACATGTTATATGTTACATGTTATATGTTACATGTTATATGTTACATGTTATATGTTACATGTTATATGTTACATGTTATATGTTACATGTTATATGTTACATGTTATATGTTACATGTTATATGTTACATGTTATATGTTACATGTTATATGTTACATGTTATATGTTACATGTTATATGTTACATGTTATATGTTACATGTTATATGTTACATGTTATATGTTACATGTTATATGTTACATGTTATATGTTACATGTTATATGTTACATGTTATATGTTACATGTTATATGTTACATGTTATATGTTACATGTTATATGTTACATGTTATATGTTACATGTTATATGTTACATGTTATATGTTACATGTTATATGTTACATGTTATATGTTACATGTTATATGTTACATGTTATATGTTACATGTTATATGTTACATGTTATATGTTACATGTTATATGTTACATGTTATATGTTACATGTTATATGTTACATGTTATATGTTACATGTTATATGTTACATGTTATATGTTACATGTTATATGTTACATGTTATATGTTACATGTTATATGTTACATGTTATATGTTACATGTTATATGTTACATGTTATATGTTACATGTTATATGTTACATGTTATATGTTACATGTTATATGTTACATGTTATATGTTACATGTTATATGTTACATGTTATATGTTACATGTTATATGTTACATGTTATATGTTACATGTTATATGTTACATGTTATATGTTACATGTTATATGTTACATGTTATATGTTACATGTTATATGTTACATGTTATATGTTACATGTTATATGTTACATGTTATATGTTACATGTTATATGTTACATGTTATATGTTACATGTTATATGTTACATGTTATATGTTACATGTTATATGTTACATGTTATATGTTACATGTTATATGTTACATGTTATATGTTACATGTTATATGTTACATGTTATATGTTACATGTTATATGTTACATGTTATATGTTACATGTTATATGTTACATGTTATATGTTACATGTTATATGTTACATGTTATATGTTACATGTTATATGTTACATGTTATATGTTACATGTTATATGTTACATGTTATATGTTACATGTTATATGTTACATGTTATATGTTACATGTTATATGTTACATGTTATATGTTACATGTTATATGTTACATGTTATATGTTACATGTTATATGTTACATGTTATATGTTACATGTTATATGTTACATGTTATATGTTACATGTTATATGTTACATGTTATATGTTACATGTTATATGTTACATGTTATATGTTACATGTTATATGTTACATGTTATATGTTACATGTTATATGTTACATGTTATATGTTACATGTTATATGTTACATGTTATATGTTACATGTTATATGTTACATGTTATATGTTACATGTTATATGTTACATGTTATATGTTACATGTTATATGTTACATGTTATATGTTACATGTTATATGTTACATGTTATATGTTACATGTTATATGTTACATGTTATATGTTACATGTTATATGTTACATGTTATATGTTACATGTTATATGTTACATGTTATATGTTACATGTTATATGTTACATGTTATATGTTNTATGTTAATATGTTATATGTTATATGTTTTATGTGATATGTTACATGTTATATGTTACATGTTATATGTTACATGTTATATGTTACATGTTATATGTTACATGTTTTATGTTATATGTTATATGTTATATGTTATATGTTATATGTTATATGTTATATGTTATATGTTATATGTTATATGTTATATGTTATATGTTATATGTTATATGTTATATGTTATATGTTATATGTTATATGTTATATATTATATGTTATATGTTATAACATAAAACATATAACAAACAAGATTAGAATTCCGTTGTCCTTTATTTGAGTGTTAGCAGAGCTGACAAAAAGATGTTTGCGTAATTCCCTATGCGTGGGAGACTTCACCCACTCCTTTATTTCTGATATAACGTCCTCAGATGACGTCTACTTGCATGAAAGACAATAATCTGCAGGGTGCAAATTATTTTGGTAATGAAAACTGTTTGTCTTATTCTACTCTGAGGACGTTTTTTTTTTAAAATAAAATAATTACAAATTTTCCAAAAATATATAGGCTAATGTCGAACCCTTAAAATTGCCATAACACACAAAACTCTGTGGACAGAATTTTTTTTTTCCCACACTTGCTTTGTAAGTGAGGGACGCTGCGGTTATGTCAAAGACACCTGCTCGACTGATATCATTCTTTACGTAAAATGCAATCAGCAGGGTAGTTTAGGATGTTTGGTTAAAAATAGCAAATAAATCAATGC
Source organism: Morbakka virulenta (assembly GCA_003991215.1). NCBI lineage: Eukaryota > Metazoa > Cnidaria > Cubozoa > Carybdeida > Carukiidae > Morbakka > Morbakka virulenta. Next base: position 488,630 of record RDPX01000047.1, on the reverse strand, counting down.
CATCAGATGAAAAAGAAAGGAATCCTTGATTTGCTTATATGAGAAGCTATGGCACATAGCTTCGCTGCAGGTTTTTTCATTTTTAAGATTTGGTCTCAGGGCAAAGAGTCGTACACTATTTATCACAAAATATGTTCTTTTCTTGAACCTGTCACGCTTGCAACATCAACTTGCTACAAAGCCAATTTTTATTAGTACTTTCTTAACATACACTCTTTTGTGTAATTTTGATTGTTCTGCTTTGGGTTCTGGGCAGAAAAATTGGTGATCAAACTGAGAATTTTGTAAAAATGCATTTCAAACCCCCCAAAATATGCAAATTTGCCTAATTATCATAATTTGTCAGATTCATATTTGTAAAAATAAAGTCCACCCTTGAATCTAGAATTTTTTTGGCTTTAATCTTGGTTATAATCATATGCATATGTATATATATATATATATATATATATATACACTTGACTCGGTCTTCCCATTCTCCTTCTCTCTTTCCCACTTCATTTATGTCTCGTTCTTTGACGTCCCTCAGTCTAACCGTTTGTCGTCCTCTACTCCTCCTCCCTGTTACTGGTTCCTGCCGTACTACCTTAAGAATATTGTCATTTTCTCTCCTCGTTACATTTCCATAACCACCTCAACCTTGCTTTTCTTGCTTTCTCTGTTAATTTTCTTACCTTCAAAAATCTTTTTATGTCATCATTCATCCTGTGTTCGTGCAAGGATATTCCGGCTAGGAACCTTAGCATTCTCATTTCCGTCGCTTTGAACGTTCTCTCCTCTGCCCTTTTTAAAGGTACGACTTCTAGACAATATAGTAATACTGGTTGTGGCACTGATGAATAGACCTTCGTCTTCAGTTTTATTGGCATCCTCGTGTCGCATACTATGCCACTCACTTCTCGCCACTTCGCCCAAGCTCTTCTAACTCTTGTCAACTTCTTCATGACACCCCCATTGTCGTTCAATGATTGATCCTAAATACCAGAACGATCCCACTTGCTTAATCACTTCCCCATGTCTATCTCTAATGTTAATAATTATTTGGTCACTCTTTAATTATACCATTGTTTCTGTCTTCCTGCTTTTCATTTTTAAACCTCTCAATTCTATCGTTTACTGCCACCTATGAAGATTCGATTCCAAGTCTTATCTATTATTTGCTGTTATGGCCTCTGCCTCCCATATTTTGTTGAAAAGTTCCAATGACCACTTCATTCTCTCGTCACCCAATGCCATTAGGCTCTCCATCTCCAATCCAGTTGAACACGCTTAACACACTTCATAGCTTATACCACTTCTTCTCTTCGGATGTTTATCAGCGGGCTCTCTGCTTTTTTAATACTTGGTAAGCGTCCTCTCTCGTTTTCTGTGTTTAGAAGCTCCTGAAGGTATGACTTCCACCTTCTGCATATTTCCACTTCTTCTGTCAATATCTCTCCTCTCTCGTTCTTTATTACAGCTGTTTCAGTAAGATCCCTCTTTGCTAGGCCCCTCTGCCTTTGCTACTTTAAAAGTTTTCTTCTCGCCTTCTTTGGTTTCCAACTCATGGAAAGGTTGTCGTGACGCTTGTGCTTTCGCTTTTGCGACTGCACGATTGGCAAATATTCTCTGTACTTGATAGCACGAAAGTGATTCTGGGTCTTTATTTCTTTGTCATCGCTTGAAAGCGTCTTTCTTTTTCTTAATTGCCTCCACTGCTTCAGTCGTCCACCACCATTCATCTCTATTTGAGGGCCTCCGTCCTTTCTTGAACCCACAGGCCCTTTTTGTTTCTTTAATAACTACTTCTCTCATTTGGTTTCAGGCCTGGTCTATGGATTCTGCAGGTACTAGATTTTTTCTTCCTTCCATTACTCTATTCTTGAAGTGGGTTGCGACATCTTCATCCTTAAGTTTCCACAGCTGTATTCTGGGTTTTCGTCTAAGGGTTTTCCGCTTCTTCCTTCCAATTTTCAAATCAGCAACCAATAGTCTGTGCTGTGTTACTGTAGACTCACCAGGTATCAGTCTGCAGTTCAAGGCTTCAAATCTGTTTCTTCCCCGACCAAGTATGTAATCGCTCTGACTACTACTGT
>RDPX01000047.1:422411-460891 GCA_003991215.1 Morbakka virulenta | reverse complement strand
TAGGCATCAGGAATGAAAGGGGGAGTATGCTAATAGAATGGGCTGAAATGCATGACATGTGTATAACAAATACATGGTATGAACAACATCGAAGAAGAAAGTGGAATTGGAAGAACCCGGATGGGTTTACTCACAATCGAATTGATTATGTTCTTATTAAAAGTCAATTTAGAAATTGTGTTAAAACATTTAAGATGTGCCCTGGAACTGATTGGCATTCTGATCACAACCCTGTAGTGGCAAACGTGAAAATAAAACTGAAGAAGATCAGAACATCCCCCCAAACCACGAACTTGAATCTAGCAGCATTAAAATGTAAGGAGACAGTAAAACAACCATATAACATTGCGATTTCAAATAGATTTCAAACACTAGAATCATTAAATAACATCGAAGAGATATGCACCAAATTCAAAGATGCCATTAATGATTCAGCAAAAGAATGCCTACTAACAAAATATAAACAGGCAAATCAGAAGTGGATGACGGATGAAATCCTTGACATGATGGATAAACGAAGGAAAAATAAGCATATAAAGAAATATATGATAACCTGAATCAAGAAATCATGATGAAATGCAAAGAAGCAAAACAGAAATGGCTAGATGCAAAATGTTAGAGCATTGAACGAACAAGGTTTTTCACATTTTGTTTTCAATTTTCACATTTTGTTTGCAATTTTCACATTTTGTTTTCAATTTTCACATTTTGTTTTCAATTTTCACATTTTGTTTGCAATTTTCACATTTTGTTTTCAATTTCACATTTTGTTTGCAATTTTCACATTTTGTTTGCAATTGTTTTTATTTTAATAATTTAATTGTTCTCATTTGTGATTCTACCTTCTACACTATAGGTCATTATTTCGTAGTTTGAAATAAAGATTCCTTAAATCCATTTATATAGCTGACAAATGGATTCTGTGGCTGAAAAAGACAAATAAGTATTTCTTATCCTAGAATCGTGGCACACACGCAAAACGTTCAGTCAGTAAATGATACAAGTTTATACCAGTTCATCTAATATTGCCAACGAAGCAAGTTGGTGTACAGAAAATATCTGCAAACGGGTGACTATTTTACAAAGTTGAAACAGTATTGCAGTAAATAGTTGACACGTACGTGTTACGATATTTTATTTAGTTATGTTGTTCACAAAAGAATTATGGTAGCAGGATTATGGGGAATCTTTTCGTCATGTTTGTGCTATTTTTAATGGATGACTTGTTTTATAGGTATAAGTTCAGCTCATTTTAGAAACAACAGCAGATAGCAAATTTTAAAGGATAGAAACGAAGTAGAATCAGCCATAACTGTGCTTATAACATTGATATCGTGACACTGAACCAGATGTAAACCTCAGAAAAATATCAGTGCTCTATCATCACAGCTGTTTACATAAAACTACCACAAAATCCAAATTTTAGTCTTTAGTGGGAATAATACACCTTGGTTAGTTAATAAGCTTAGTTGTAGTCACAGCCGTTCTCCTCAGTCCATACCAGTACAAAACAAAGTTGGGATTTTTTATTGTGATGGAATAATACGGTAGTTGATGATTATTCCCTGCAAATTTGAATACCATCTTTCCTTTAATGAACGCCAACAACGTTTATTAGATTTTTAAGCACATTTTTCAGCCTTTATTAGAAGGAGGTGTTTATTTCAAACTAAACACCATATTGTAATCGGAAAAAAGAACTACAACAAAATAAATGCATTATAGCTCTACATCGATCGTTGTCTTCATCCTAAAGATAAAATGTTTTAGTTATATCTTCTTTATTTGAATCCGTTGGCAGAAACGGATTTTCTATCAGTGTTATTTATCCTGCAGCTCGAAGGTTACTAACAAAGAATATCTACCTGAACAAGGCGTCCTTTCTTTGAAACAATAAAATAAATTGTCTTCACCACTGTTAACAAATACCCATTTTTGGAGGGAGGGGGGGTGTATTGATGAAGAATGAAAGAATAGACTAAGCAGCTGTGTGTTATTTTACATTTTCCCTAGCTTTTCTAATAAATATCGCTTTTTATGCTGCAAATTTAATTAGAGAGTGGCGTTTGTTAGAGAGAATATGGTAATTGCTTATCATAATTCTGTTATTTATTTCAAAGTTACATATAAGCCAATTACTTTACTTTTTCCAGTTTACTTCATGTTGTTAACACACTGCATGATTGGTACCTACACCCTTGGCATGCTTCCTTATATATGAAACGTTATGACCATCTTCAGTAAGCGAATCGTACCACTTGGTCATCTGAGGTCCAGTTATTTATTCTGGAGAAAGGCTCGATACTAAAACATGAAGTCGATTTTTTTCCCAACTTAATTATTCCAGTTTCTTCCAGTTGAATAGAATTACTTTTCAAACAAAAAAAGTCTTAATTCGGCATCAGTTACAGTGGTTGGAAAGCTGTTTCATTTGTCTTGTACTCTTTTTGAATAAATATTTATTATTTATACTTTCATTTTTTATAATCCTGGCTTAAAACCCAACAGATACGGTGGGCAGCCCATCCCAATATACATAAATAATGGCACTGTACTAAACGAATTAGAATCGTGAAAAAGAATAACATATTTACGTGGTTGAATTAATTAAACCTGACTGAGAATTATTTCCAATACCTCAGTAAGGAGAGCAGATATCTTGAAAGGCTGAAGTAACAAATAAGACTCATCAATAAATAACATTTTCTTAAACGTTTTTGCTGTAAATTCATTATATTATTACAAACTTTATGTATTGCGTATGTTAAATAATGTTTATAATTGACTTTGCATTCATTTGTATTTTCGTATCTTTTATTACACCTTACATCATTTCTAAAATAATCATAACCAAAAACAAAGTAACACTACATACTTACTTTCAAAAAAAAAAAGCAACACACCACTTACTTGCAACGTACTGTCTAGCAAAATACAACTTAATACTTCCATTAAATTTACTATCAAACGAAATACAACTTAATACTTACCTTAAACTCACTATCAAATAAAATACAACTCAATACCTTTCTCAAATTTTCCGTCAAACAAAATACAACTTAATACTTACATTAAACTTACTGTCAAACGAAATACACCTTAATACTTATCTCAAACTTATTGTCAAACAAAATGCAAAACTTAATACTTATCTCAAAGTCACTATCAAATATAATTCAATTTAATACTTATCTCAAACGTATTGTCAAACAAAATGCAACTTAATACTTACATTAAACTTACTGTCAAACAAAATACAACTTAATACTTACCTCAAACTCACTATCAAATAAAATACAACTCAATACCTATCTCAAACTTATTGTCAAACAAAATGCAACTTAATACTTACATTAAACTTACTGTCAAACGAAATACAAATTAATACTTATCTCAAACTTATTGTCAAACAAAATGCAAAACTTANAATTTAATATTTATCTCAAACTTTCTGTCAAACGAAATACAACTTAATACTTATCTCAAACGTATTGTCAAACAAAATGCAACTTAATACTTACATTAAACTTACTGTCAAACGAAATACAACTTAATACTTACCTTAAACTCACTATCAAATAAAATACAACTCAATACCTATCTCAAATTTTCTGTCAAACAAAATACAACTTAATACTTACATTAAACTTACTGTCAAACGAAATACAACTTAATATTTATCTCAAACTTTCTGTCAAACGAAATACAACTTAATATTATCTCAAACTTATTGTCAAACAAAATGCAACTTAATACTTACATTAAACTTACTGTCAAACGAAATACAACTTAATACTTATCTCAAACTTATTGTCAAACAAAATGCAAAACTTAATACTTATCTCAAAGTCACTATCAAATATAATTCAATTTAATACTTATCTCAAAGTCACTATCAAATATAATTCAATTTAATACTTATCTCAAACTCACTATCAAATATAATTCAATTTAACACTTATCTCAAACTTTCTGTCATACGAAATTCAACTTAATACTTACATTAAACTTACTGTCAAACGAAATACAACTTAATACTTATCTCAAACTTATTGTCAAACAAAATGCAAAACTTAATACTTATCTCAAACTCACTATCAAATATAATTCAATTCAATATTTATCGCAAACTTTCTGTCAAACGAAATACAACTTAATACTTATCTCAAACTTATTGTCAAAGAAAATGCAAAACTTAATACTTATCTCAAACTCACTATCAAATATAATAAAATTTAATACCTATCTCAAATTTTCTGTCAAACAAAATGTAACTTAATACTTACATTAAACTTACTGTGAAACGAAATACAACTTAATACTTATCTCAAACTTATTGTCAAACGAAATACAACTTAATACTTATCTCAAACTTATTGTCAAATAAAATACAATTTAATATTTATCTCAAACTTTCTGTCAAACGAAATACAACTTAATACTTATCTTAAACTTATTGTCAAATAAAATACAATTTAATATTTATCTCAAACTCACTATCAAATATAATTCAATTTAATACTTATCTCAAACTTTCTGTCAAACTATATTCAACTTAATACTTATCTCAAACTCACCATAAAAACAAAATGCAACTTAATACTTATCTCAAACTCACTGTTAAGTAAAATACAACTTAATACTTACTTTAACTTACTGTCAAACAAAATACGAATTAGTACTTACTTTAACTTACTGTCAAACAAAATACGAATTAGTACTTACCTCAAACTTACTGTCAAACAAAATACGAATTAGTACTTACCTCAAACTTACTGTCAAATATAATTCAATTTAATACTTATCTCAAACTTTCTGTCAAACGAAATACAACTTAATACTTATCTCAAACTCACCATAAAAACAAAATACAACTTAATACTTATCCCAAGCTCACTGTCAAGTAAAATACAACTTAATACTTACTTTAACTTACTGTCAAACAAAATACGAATTAGTACTTACCTCAAACTTACTGTCAAACAAAATAGAACTTAATACTTACCTCAAACTTACTGTCAAACAAAATAGAACTTAATACTTACCTCAAACTTACTGTGAAACAAAATGAACTTTTGGTATTTAGTTTTTTATTTAACTCTATGGTTGTTGGATGTGAATCCAATATTTTCTTCAATCTTTTGGCAAGATATATAAAGATTAAAACTCCTATTGCCTTACCGTTCTTTAATTTCTATTAACCGCAATCATTAAAAATATTAGTGCAAAGAGACGTGGGCTAATGAAGCATGAATATGAAGACCACAAGCACAAGCTGGAACACCTAACCGTATCTGCATATTTGAAATACAAGAAACCACATAACCATGGGTGCTCTTGAAGTATTCTCATATTTGTTAACCTCGTTAATTTTGTTATAGTTATTTCTCAGTAACCCACTACAACTAGCAACTAAACTAATTACAGGGCAAACAGTTAAGTTTGCACCACTCAAATTGAATTTTCAAGAAACGTCCAGATTCCAATCTTTTGACATCAGTTTTTTACAGGTACCTTCTTATCTTCTTCTGAATGACAGTTGTAGTGGAACCTTCATCTCAAACTTTGTATTAGCACTTAAAAATAACAAACTTGTCCAGAAACATTTTTTCATTCCTTGACCCCACTGTGAAATCACCAGTGTATTTGAAGAACTGTATCTTTGGTGAGACCTCCCTGCTTTGCCCCATACACTACAGTATTTATACGTTTACAAATTTAAAAAGTTAAAGTCTTTCTCTATTGTCTGAGTTATTAATTTCCGTTATTTCATAACATTTTAAAAGTGAATTTGTGATCAGGTCCTGATTTTTTCTTATTTTTCTAAAAATCTTAGTTTCATATATTAATTCAAAAAGAATTGCCCCCCCCCACACACACACTCCAAAACAAATCCAACATAACGACGTCAACATCAGCAACACAAGTGCGCAGATGACTTGCTAGCATTTCATTGATTCTATCTTAAATTTGTTATATTTTAGTGTCCCCTGTCCCCTGTCCCCTGCCCCTTCTATATACCCTGTCAATGCTAGGTTTTTGAGACCACCTTTCCATAGCACATGTCCTAAGAACCGACGCTGTTGTTGTCGAATAGTCTTCATCAGTGATCTCTTTGCGTCTGCTTCTTGTAGTACATTGCTGTTGCTTTTCTTTTCTGTTCATGAAATACCTAGCATGCGCCTGCAGAACCACATCTCCGTTGCTTCGAGCCTTTTCTTCATCGATTTTTAAATGGTCCAGCACTCGCTTCCATAAGTTAGTACTGGTATCTCATAGCAAGTCAGGAGTCTTTTTCTGGTATTTAGTCTTGTTCCTCAAAAGCTTGCTCATCCCTTCAAATCCTTCTTTTGCCATACCTTTCCTCTTTTTAATTTCTTGGTCGAATCTCCCATCTTCAGTAATTAAGCTGACCAAATATTTGAAGCTTGGCACCTGTTTTATTTCTTCTTGTCCAATGTTGCTGTTTATTAATGGTCTTAGGTTCTTCTTGCTGATCACCATGCATTCGGTCTTTTTTACATTGATTGACAGCTCCTTAGCCCGACTGACCTCAACGACTGTGTCGAGAAGAGTCTGTAGTTTAGCTTCACTGTCTGCAGTTAGTACCGCATCATCAGCATAGCAAAGAGTATTCAAATTGTAGCCCCCCACGTGGCACCCAGGATGGTCCTCGAGCTATCTCATAATATATTCACTATAGATGTTGAACAAAACGAGCGTGTACACACATCTTTGTCTCACACCTCTTTCTATTTTGGTGTGTTCACTGACGTTGCTATCTTTTCGTACCGCTGTGCTTTGATGCCAGTAGAGGCTCCGCAGAAGTCTGATGCCTTTCCCATGTATGTCTAGTTGTTGCAAAAGTTCAAACAAGGCGTCATGGCGGACTTTGTTGAAGGCCTTGATGTAGTCGATGAAGCATACAAGCAGGTCTTTCTGTACTTCTATAGCTCTCTCGGTTAGCACTCTCAGGATGAAGATTCCATTACACGTGCCTGAATTTTCTACAAAGCCGAATTGTTCTCTGTCGATCTCCGCTGGTAGAGTGCTCCGTGATCTTGTTAACAGGATGTGCAATGTTATTTTGGTGATGTGTCTTATCAGACTAATTGTGCGACAAAACTCACAGTCAATTGGACCAGCTTTCTTTGGTACAGTGATGAAGATTGATTTACACAGGTCTTCAGGGAGCTCATCAGAGTCGTAGATGTCATTGATGATCTTAGTTGGGAAGTCTACACCTTTCTCACCCAGTGCTGTGATCATTTATTTCTACAGCAATGTTGTGTGGGCCTCTGGCTTTGTACTTCTTCCTCTTTCTTAGTGCGGCTCTGACTTCTGATTTCATAATGGCCATGCCAATCACTTCTTTCCTGATATCAGACTTTTCGCCTCTTGTGTCGTGAAAGAGATCTCCCATGTATTCAACCCATTTTTTAAGTATGATCTCTTGGTCAACCAGGATGTCCCCATCTTTAGAGCGTATGCATCCACTTGATTTAAATTAGGTTTTCCCTCTCAGTGATTTACGTTTCTCGCAAATGATCGATGGGTTTTTGTGTACTTCATTTTAGATCTCTTCTGCTTCTTTATTTAGCCATTGTTCTTTTGCAATATTGCATTGCTCTTTGATGAATTTGTTGATCTTTTTGTACATCGCTGAATCACTCTTTCCCACTTTTTGTCTCTCTTTCATTAGCTGAAGGATGTCATCTGTAATCTATTTGTTTTTTCTTTTACTAGTTGGTACTGGTAGGACTTCATTTGCTGTCTCTGTTAAAGCCTTCTTGAAGTTGCTCCATTCATCCCCGTCTACCTCTTCCGACAACAACGTGTATATATTTTCCACTTTTACAGCGAACTCGTTTCTTGTTGTTTCATTTTTCCACAGCTGTGTGTAGTCAAGCTTTGGGGTGGCATTTGTTTTATTGAGTCTCCCCAGCGACAATTTGAAAGTAGCAATGACTGGATATGATCACTGTTACAGTCCCCACTTGGATAGTTCTTGGCCTATTTAACTGAACTGAGGAATCTTTTGCTGATGGTTACGTAGTCTGTTTGATTGCGGGTGTTGTTGTCTGGACTTCTCCACGTCCATTTTGGTCTGGGTGGCTGAGAAAAGGAAGTGTTGGTGAGGGCCATGTCTCTACTCTTGCACCACTGAATGAACCTTACTCCTCTGTCGTTTTTGACACCCAAACCATGTTGTCCTACTATTTGAGCTTCTGGCTGGTTTTCCACTTTTGCGCTGCAACCCCCCATGACAATTACTATTTCTTGTGATCTGCATTGGTCTCTGGATTTGTCTAGTTGTTCGTAGAACTGATCCAGATCCTCGTCGGTGTTGTCGGTGGTTGGAGCATAGCACATAATGACTGTGAGGTTGAAAGATTGTCCATTGAACTTTGCAAAAATTATTCTGTCTGACATAGGCCAAAAACCTAGTAGGCATTGAAACGTTTTCTTTGTCAGGAGCAGGCCAACTCCTCTATGGTGTGTATTACCTCCAGAGTAGACGAATGTTTAGCTGTTGTCGGTACATCTTCCTGTCCCGACCCACCTTATCTCACAGACTCCAAGGATGTCCGTATTGAACCTGTTCGCTTCTTGCGTTATGTTTTCCAGTACTCCTGGTTGGTTCATAGTTCGCGTATTCTATGTGCCTAAACGCAGTTCTATTCTGTTCTTTACAGTAGCCTGCTGACTGTCCAGTCCCATCTGTAAACCATGGGTGTCTGTGCCGGGCGAGGGCGCATTGTTGTGTTCCCCTTCACGCCGTTGTGAGCATTCTTGAAGTTTTGTGCCATGATTGTCGAGGGATAAATCAGTTAAAGTAGTTTCCTCTTGCTTTCTCTAACTGGCAGCGTTCATCTCACTTGAACTGGTACTGCCAACCACTGGCTTTGGGGCTCGTCTGCTTGCAAGTGTGTTACATCTGACCAGAAATAGCCGCATAACTGCTACGAGCGCAGTAACATCATCCGTCAGCCTGCCTTCCACTGACTTCACCGTAATTCTGGCACGGGGCCTTTACTGGGTGCTGTCAGCCGGAGCCGGCTGAACCCGGGATAACACGATTAGGGCCAGGGCCGTCATGCCCTAAGGTGACAGTACACCCCATGCACCCACTATTTAACCCATAGATAGGATCCTTACAGGTACTACTACTCCGGACCAGAGTAGACCTGGAAGAAATGACAGTAAAGGGGTGACTTCACACTCCCCAAAACTTCAGAACTCCCGAACTGAAGCCTTGTCACCCGATGCAGTTTAATGTCATACCCAGGACCCCTCTACTCTCACCAATCCCAATGATGTCCAGTTGGTACCCCTCCATTTCTCCTGCTTTCTGTGCAATATCTACTACTCACGTTCTGTGCATATTTCCCACGTTCCAATGTTCGATCGTTACAATTGTTTTTGGACTTGCAAGAGATCTCTTCGGACGTTGAGCTTTCCGTAGATTTTAACCTATCGTCGATATGATGCCGGTTGTTGGCAATATCCGCTCCTTGTCTTGTCATGCAATGGTGTTGGATGTTTCGGTAACTGATTTAGTTTTCCTGGAGGAGCTAGTTGCCTTTCTTCCCAACTCCCATGCTTGGAGGCCCAGTGGTTTTCTGTCACGAGATCCTTCTCTTAGAGTGCTTCGTTCTAAGAAAGCTTGACGTGATACCCCTATCCGGCACCTTGGGGACGCACCTCTACGCCATGCAGTCCCAACGCAAGATCGCAGGTTTCCAGTATCCCATCAATTCATTTACTTTGTTCATATCCTTTCCAGTCGTTCGTATCATGAAATCCATCTTTCTCTTTCATATATTTCTCTTTCTTTTTCTTTGCCCCTTCGATACGGTTATCTAATATGGCTTTGGCAGAGACCATTACCACTTTGTTTCCTCCTTAAATGAGAAAAAACCCAAACCCAAATCCCAAACAAAACAATTGTAATATAATTTAATGTATTTCTCAACACACGTAAAATACATCACAGATAAATATTTATAATTATAAGATTAAACACAAATTTGCTTTCCCTTTTTATCTGTTTACCAGGCGTTTGGGCTTATAACATTTGTCTGGAATAAATGGGTTTATTCCCAAATATTTAATGTATCCAAAATATTAGTATTATTAGATTTAAAAAAAGAATTCCTAGTACTTGACACTTTTATTTATCCCTGTCCTATCAATTCTATTTTTTATTTATTTTTACATATACATAAAACTCACATTCTCTTTACTGTAATGTCATTTTTCTTAATTTTTTCTTGTTTATCATTCCAGGCAAAAGCGTTTGTTTCACTTTCAGCATTTGAGTACTTTTGAATACCTCATGTCTAAGAATAGCTGTGCGAAACATTATTTCATGTTCGAATTCAAAATTGTTATCACAATTCAATTTTACAAAATTGGATTTTAGTTTATAATAATTTGAATTTTCAAACAAGATGCTAGGAATTTGAATTCCAATGAAGTATGGTATTGGCAAGCATAATGGTTTCATCATTTCAAAGCAAAGTTGAAATATTCCGTCAGGATAAACCGCAAAGTAGTAATTAACATTGTATGATATGTTGCGTAAACACAGTGCACAGGTAATGCGTTCTTCACAATGGACAAAGGTGACGAAATTAAAACCTGAATAACAGAAATTCTGAAGCTGAGGAGCCGTGGCTTAATGGTTAGTCCAACTGCACAGTAACTAAGAATTGCGGGTTCGATTTCCCGAGCGGGCGACTTTGGAAATTCACAAAAGAAAAAGCCATTGGTTGGTGTCAGGAAGGGCATCCGGCCAAAAAATTCCTCACTGCCAAATCCAAGTCCCTGTGAAGGGGACCATCTGAGTCCCAGTACTGGGAGAAAATGACCTTAAAACAAAAAAACTCCACAAAAACCCCCGAAATTCTGAAGCTAAGGTCTTCATTTCAGCTGTCAAAAAGGTATAAGCTTAGCAGAGAAAGAATAAGAGAATGACCCAAAATGATGTTGAATGCAATGAAAAAAATAAATAGATAGGGTGGTTTTGAACGGAAAAAATCTGTAAGCGTTTCAAGAAAACGTAGAGATCTATACGGATCTAGAAGATGAAATCGTAGGAAGTACTTGCAACTGCCAGGATAACTTGTTCAAATTTCGTGAAAATGAAAAGTATCTCATCAAAACTCAATCTACACGAAATACAATATTTATTCACCTACAAGGATTTATCAGCAGGCAGTCATTTATACTTGAAAAGACGCAAGGCACGAAACAGTTTTCAATTAGACGTAAAAAGCGTCACAAAATCCCCATCAACATCATCAGTTTCGACACGAACCAGCATCTGAAAAAATGGTGGATGAAAGGTCATCTTCAGTCGTTATTGTTTCTGTTGGGGTCACAGATAAAACAGCACCTTCTGAAGATATCGTTTTTATTGGGGCAAATGACAAAATCGGTTCAAAAGATTTTCATTTAAATACTTTACAAGGAAAAAGTTAGATACGAGTGTTACGATTTGTTTAAACATTTAAACCAGACTGAAACAAACTCAAGCTGCAAACAGTTTTGGCAGTAGATCCAAATGAGAATGACAGGCTTTCAGTAACACAAGAAATGTATTGTTACAACTGCGTCTAATGCTTGGATAAAAGAAGATTTCCATATTCTGTGGTGTGACAAGGTTATAACAAAAGTTTTCATTTTAAAGCAGATAATCAGCTAAGGAGCTCTCAAAATGTCTCATGACTGTTATGTGTGATAGTCATCGACGAAAACAAATAGAGATTGTATTTTTGTTACAGGAGCACCCAAGAATTATATTCGGCATATCCTTAAATAAACTCTTGAAATCGACTATAACAAAAAACTACTCTTTAGTGTCTAATGCAAAGGAATAGACATGTTTTTTCTGGGTTTTTTGCTTTTAAAAATCATTTTCTCCAGTAAATTGCCTCAAGGACTTTGCTGTGAGGAATTTCTTAGCCGGATGCCTTCCTGACGCCAACTAATAGCTTTTTCTTTAGAAAGGTTCCAAATTCTTTTGTCCCGCTCTGGAAATCGAACCCGGAACCTCTTGGTAAAAGTGGAACTGCACCAACTATAAAGCCACTGCTCTTCGAAAGGGTGGACGTTCATTAATTTTTCAAAAAAATCCTTTTACCTCCCCGAAGTTTATTAAGACCTCGCATTATGAGTTTTCATTTATTTCTCATTATTAAAAAAGTTACATTATAAAGAATTACCACTGGATGGGGAAAAATATGTGTAAAACAACCCTCAGTAATAACACCCCAACAAGTATGAAAGTTTACTGTAATTTATACCAAGATGTGCAAAACAAAAAATTTTGGTAATATTCAAATCCTTCAACCCTACAATAATGTTTTATTGAGCTAGAAACAATTTCTACTGACGATATTTTGCTCTTGTTAATTTTACTTTTAAAATTTTTGAGGTATTTAAAAAAGTACAGTATCCTTCTATTTTACTTCACTTCTATGAACTTAACCCTTTACTACCAAATACTCTACTATTTGATCAACCTTCTTTATTTACGTTGCTTTTACAGTACAATGGCTAGAAACTATCGCCTTTTTGCATATCTTTTATTTTATATCTTTTTGTAAAAATTTTTGTAAATGTTCCCTAAGCGAGAACATGGGCATCAGCGGGAATATGTTTTGATCCGGAATGCTTTTGGCCGAAATCAAATGTTTGCTCTAATCCTGTTTTATTGTATGACTTTTCAGTGGGTTCTGCTATTTTTTCAAAAATCAAATAACTTCAGAGTTCAGATATTTTACTTGGAACCACAAAATAAAATACAAAAAAATTGAGAAAAGTGTTGTAATTTGTGTAATGAAAAGTTTTTCCAAATCATATCATATATCCAACATTTGCTACATTATCTACAACTAGTAATATTAATATTCATGAAAAATCTCAAAACAATCATCATGATGTTTGACTTTCATAGTTGTGTTACGATAGTTATTTTCAGTATCATATCAATTATATTAATATTATCTTTTTCCTTGAGGGCGTTTTCTTTTCTTTATAGGAGTATTATGTTTTATGAAAATTAAAGCCTAAAGCCAAGGCCAGTCTAATCGTGTTTCATGTTTACTACAATTTAATCTTCATAAAGAAAATGGATCGTCTCCTGCGACCTCATGTTTTCGACATTGACCCTGGACTCACTTTCACAAAACATTCGAGAACTTTGTCAGGGTTATACAGCCAGAAGTAGGGACTGATCTAGATGCTCAAATTTAAAGCACTAATAACCTATATCCCAGCTGAGGTATATGATGTAACCGTTGAAGCAGCTACATATGACAAAGCCATAAACATTCTAGCTGCCTCTTATGTCAAACTGAAAAACGAGGTATTTGCTCGTCATCTCCTCGCACCTAGGCGTCAGGAATCGAGTGAAAGTCTTGACAGCTACATACAAGTCCTAAACTCTATGAGCAAGGACTGTAATTTCAAGGCTATAGGTGCAGAACAAAACAGTTATGACTATATTCGTGATGCCTTCATCAATGGACAACAGTCATGAGACATTCGCCAGCGGCTGCTTGAAAATGCTACACTATCACTGCATACAGCATATGACCAAGCAAGAGCGCTTGAAAGTACTCAGAAACAGAGCACAGCATATCGAACACCTTCCTTTNATCATATCAATTATATTAATATTATCTTTTTCCTTGAGGGCGTTTTCTTTTCTTTATAGGAGTATTATGTTTTATGAAAATTAAAGCCTAAAGCCAAGGCCAGTCTAATCGTGTTTCATGTTTACTACAATTTAATCTTCATAAAGAAAATGGATCGTCTCCTGCGACCTCATGTTTTCGACATTGACCCTGGACTCACTTTCACAAAACATTCGAGAACTTTGTCAGGGTTATACAGCCAGAAGTAGGGACTGATCTAGATGCTCAAATTTAAAGCACTAATAACCTATATCCCAGCTGAGGTATATGATGTAACCGTTGAAGCAGCTACATATGACAAAGCCATAAACATTCTAGCTGCCTCTTATGTCAAACCGAAAAACGAGGTATTTGCTCGTCATCTCCTCGCACCTAGGCGTCAGGAATCGAGTGAAAATCTTGACAGCTACATACAAGTCCTAAACTCTATGAGCAAGGACTGTAATTTCAAGGCTATTAGGTGGGGAACAAAACAGTTATGACTATATTCGTTATGCCTTCATCAATTGACAACAGTCATGACACATTCGCCAGCGGCTGCTTGAAAATGCTACACTAACACTGCATACAGCAGATGACCAAGCAAGAGCGCTTGAAAGTGCTCAGAAACAGAGCACAGCATATCGAACACCTTCCTTTACAATTAATACTGCTGGCAGCAAACCATCAATACCCGAACCAGAAGGGATGTTACCACCCTCTACTGACCCTAGTTCGGGCTGTAATAGTAGCCAAACTGCGGGGGCAGCAAGGAATATGACATGTTACTTTTGCGGAAATCCCAGACAACCAAGGAGTAAATGTCCCGCCAGAGATACCACTTGTCACAACTGTCAAAAGAAGGGGCATTTCTCCCAGGTGTGCAAGTCAGCACCAAGCAAAACTTCATCTGCCATTACGTCCACACTAGCATCTATTACCGGTTTTACAGGTCCTGACTGTCTAACGCGTGCTCTTGGAAAATGTGAAGTGAACAATCAAAAAACTGTAGTTCTGCTGGACACTGGAAGCTACAATAGACCTACCTACGAGCCAAAAGGTTGCACTTGCAAGTTACATCATGTAAAAGTGAGATCAAAATGGCTAACAGTTCTCTGTGTTCAAAAACTGAAGGAGTATGACATATCACGATAAGCGTGCTAGGAATCGAGTAAAATCAAGTGAAGCTGTTCGTGATGAAATCATTTTGTGCCCCTGTTTTGCTAGGTCAGGATTTTTTTTGCTCTACACCACAGCTTAGAAATCGTGTTCGCCGGATCGAAACCACCTCTTAGGTTGAATCCTTTTGTACCTGCTGCAGTCGAACAGCCCTACTTGTTCAAGCATCTTAGTTCGGATTGTCATCCAGTTGCAGTCAAATCAAGAAGGTATCCAGAAGAAGATTGCAAAGTTATCCGTGAGGAAGTGAGGAAAGTTCTTGATGAAAAAGCGATAAAAACATTTGAATCACCCTGGCGAGCACAAGTTTTGATCACTAATGGAAAAAGGCACAAGAAGAGAATGGTTGTTGATGCCTACCNGGAAGCTACAATAGACCTACCTACGAGCCAAAAGGTTGCACTTGCAAGTTACATCATGTAAAAGTGAGATCAAAATGGCTAACAGTTCTCTGTGTTCAAAAACTGAAGGAGTATGACATATCACGATAAGCGTGCTAGGAATCGAGTAAAATCAAGTGAAGCTGTTCGTGATGAAATCATTGTGTGCCCTTGTTTTGCTAGGTCAGGATTTTTTTTGCTCTACACCACAGCTTAGAAATCGTGTTCGCCGGATCGAAACCACCTCTTAGGTTGAATCCTTTTGTACCTGCTGCAGTCGAACAGCCCTACTTGTTCAAGCATCTTAGTTCGGATTGTCATCCAGTTGCAGTCAAATCAAGAAGGTATCCAGAAGAAGATTGCAAAGTTATCCGTGAGGAAGTGAGGAAAGTTCTTGATGAAAAAGCGATAAAAACATTTGAATCACCCTGGCGAGCACAAGTTTTGATCACTAATGGAAAAAGGCACAAGAAGAGAATGGTTGTTGATGCCTACCTCCTTCCACGTGTTGAAGAGATGGTCGAGAATATTGCAAAATTCGGCATCTTTACAACACTGGACTTAAAAGTGCATACCACCAGGTATCCAATCGGGAAGAGGAAAGACAGTACACAAGCTCTAAAGCTGATAATAAAGTGTATCAATTTACTCACATCCCTTTTAGGGTGACCAATGGTGTTGCTGCGTTCCAGCGTATGATCGCAAAGGTTATCTCTAAAAACAAATTAAAGGGTAGCTACGCCTATCTTGATAATGTCACCATATGCGGAATAAATCAAGTAGACCATGATGAGAATGTGCAAAAATTCCTCAAAGTAAAATTTGTAAACAGAACGGTAGTAATGCCGCAAATTCCTTAAATTGTAGACTTCCGTTTATCAACATGATCTCAATATGATATATCCAATATTTTCCAATAACAAAGCTGTATTTTAAAATTATATTACAAAGATCTTATCAGCTCATTACAAAAAGATTATACCTTGAATATTACAACAGCAAAAAAGATTTTTCAACTTTCCATAGGAAATGTGCCATTTTGAAGAAAGCAGTTTCGAATTTGCGACATTTTTTTAAAAAATCCATGAGTTATGCGTCTTCAATATTTAATAAAATACAACAGGGTAAAATATATGTTAAACACAAAGTCGAAAGCTTATAAAAGCTATTAAAATAATTGAACATGTTCTGTGTATAACATGCATCCCTGAAAACACTAATCATGACGTTACAGAAAGCTTGGAAACTTGGGAAAAGATGCTTAGATCAACTTGATGGAAAAAGAAAAAGTGTAGGTTTCCATCATTTTGAGCAGATTTTGAGTATATTAGTTAACTTTACTGAAATGTACAATATTTTCATGCTTGAAAATCTTAACATGTCTTAAATAAAGTGTTTATCTTATGCTGGAAGCTAACGCTACGTTACTAAAAGAAGTTCATATTTTGGCTGTAACAGATGGTGAAGTTACAAAAGATATTCAGATTAATGATGCGGGTACCCAGTTATAAAAGCTATTCAAATTAATGATACTACTAGCCTTTTGAATGCTAAAATCCGAAACATGAAACAAAACCTTATGATAATCAACAAATGTTTGATACCAAGAAAATATCACCCCCATCTAGAGATCACATGATGTTAATTCTGCTGAAAAGTTGGAATTCTTTAGAATAGATTTAGCTAGTCAAATCAAGACCTTATAGAAGAAAAAATCTCTAGATCAAAGGAAAGTTTGTTTCATTTCTTAAGAAATCTTTCCCGTGGTGGGAAAGAAGCTAAAACTATTTTGAAGTAGTCTGACGTTAACTCCAAGCACCCAAAATATAAAAGATTTCCTGAAACTAATTCATCATCTCAAAACGCAGTTGAACGCAAGCAAGGAAATTAAATCAGTAAAGCAGCCTGACACGACTACGGAGTAGTTATATTTTATTGAAAGGGTGAAATTATATCCAGTAATCAAGGGAATGCATAGCTGCCTTCAGATGATAAGAAAGACAAAAATGAAGAAGAAACTGATGTTAAGCCAAATGGTCAGAATGAAAAAGAACAAGGGAACGCTGAGAATTCAAATTCTTCAGGTGTAGTATTATTAGCTGAATCTTTGGCACCTGCTAGCACAGCTTTTGTTCTCTTCCTCCTCGGTTGTCAGTCAATCAAGACATCCTGGGTCGTTATATGACCGTCGTTTTTTTAGCTTCAGTTTCTGCCCGTTCCTAAAATTTGAACCCAACCATTAATAGAAAGAAATTCAATGTACCAAACAATATTTATCGTGATTGAGCAGATACAGGCAGATTAAAACCTTGGGTACAGAGGTTCTTATATGAGTACTTTCATGTAGCCATATTAGATATTCGGGAGTCATTCCGTAGCCATAATGGCAGACAGAGAAGCGACAATATCGAATGCAAACAAAACATGAAACTGATATGACACACAACACTCAACACTTGAAAATTCTTCACTTTATGGACTTTGTGAAAACCATCGTTACAGGGAGCTTTATAATGTTATGAGTCGTAAGCTTTTCATTAGTTACGTTTCAAAATTCAACTGAACACTGTTTCTGTTATCTTTTCCCATTTCTGAATATTTTGCTGTCACTACTCTTGGATTCCTTGATAGATGTTTTCCATACCACACAAGAATGTACTAATTATACAAGAGCGTCTGACTCCTGTTATAAAAATGTCAAAATATTTCCCCTTTTTTTTCAATGGTGCAATGTCGACAATATGTTATTTGCTTGCATCGACTCTTTGTAAAGCATTTAATCCTCCTGAAATCATTCTTGGTAAAACCCCATGATGATTTGAACACCTGAATGGTGTTCCCGAGAAATTATTACGTTTCGCATAATTTTCATTATTTATCTAATTAGCATGATTTATGACTCTCGAGAACCAAATCTGTAAAATTTATACATGATGAACATTGTGTCGTAAAATTCTTTTAAGTGTAATCTCAACAATGTATTTTATCTATTGATGATATATTTCGAGATTCATTCTCATCATCTGATCTAACATCTAAGAGAATAGAGAAATCAGTAAAATACTTTTCCAAAACAAAATCTGCTTGTCCTGTCTTTTTGCCGCGGTGGTTGAGAGAGATTGATTTTTTAAGTGAAGAGATCTGGATCGAGTTGAGATTGTTTTCGTCCAACTTGAAATTTAACGATCTTCTTCAAATTTAAACGAATAGCTTCATCAGTTTTGTTTTCTTGAGGTTACTTGAGCACAATTTTGGAGAGAAAAATGACTGTACGCATGACTAATTTATAACGTTTATAAGAACTTTGGACAGTTACAACTAAATCTCACTGAGGGTAAGTTAAAGTAATTTTAACCTACATTTCCTGCACACTGCAATGGTTTCCGAGTGTGTTTTCTGGCCGTACATTTTAACATAACCGTACCAACCTCTGACTAAAGTATCCTTTTAAAGTTTTACTACAAATTTATATACATTTATGTCAATCAGTTATATATGTTGTCTGATAAATAAAAACCTGCTTGCACAAGTACAGCATTTTACCTCGACAGGGCAAATTTATTATCCTGTTTTTAATTTATTTTTTTTACCTCCGTGCTGGTTGGCATCCATGTAAATCCGTAATATGGACTCCGACTGCAGATTTTCGACGTAGAAGTAGAAGCAAAAGCACACATAAACGTTGTTAATGCAACTGGAAAGCTGGTACTAAGTACGAGTTTATGCATAAGGTATCACGACAGTAAATCATGACACCGAAACTTTGTAATACCAATAGATATCAATTACTTTTTGTGCTTGTACTAAAACCAACTGTTAAATTCCTGCACCGGCGGCTTTTGAACTATACAATGTAATTCTCTTCCATAAAGTCAATTGTTGAGCTTTGACACCCTTAACAGATTGTTCCAGGTTCCAATCAAGGTACTCTTTCATATGCTACATAGCAGAACAGACATTCCTGGTACCCAAGTATGACCTGTTTGAATAGACAGCCTGGTATATACAGTGTTAGTGTGTTTTGTTTAATCTAAGAAACAGGGAATTTTATTTTTAGTTTTTAATGTGCATTTAGTTCAAATGGATACTTGTTGAAAGTCCAATAACCAATGCCACCAGAACTCAATGTCTTGCATAATTTCAACCTAGAAACCATGACTCTCACCAATATATAACGCTAGTGAAACCTCCAAAGACTCCATTTAAATATGTCCCCCCTCACTTTAAGTTTCACAAGAATTCTTTCATCTTTTGGGCAGCAAATTAGACAATTTTCTAAATAGGAAATTTCTGAATAACTTACATATCACCTTTGATTGATTGGGAGAGTATTTATGTATCTACCAGTATTATGATACAAGGTTTAAACTCGATAATGTCTATTATTCGGAATTTTGTAATCATCATAGCTATGTCAGTGATTTAACACTATAATAAAGCTTCAACCTCAGTATATATTTCAAACCATTGCATCTCTTTTAAGTGTGTTCCATGGTACAATGTAACAAATGATATAGTAATGTAAACTTTATTATAAGCATACGTGGGTTTGGTGGCCTATGTTGGATCAGTTACTCTTGAATATTATTTCAGTTACCTTAAGATTCCATTCACTTTCAGTCTTTGAAACAAAATATACCAAACATTTAAGTAGTTCAGTATGTAGAAGTTTGATAAATATGAGGTCTATATGCTACAAAATAAATGTGTGAGCAGAGAAACTCTTGATCTGGTAAATAACAAAACAAAAGTTTCAATTACAAATAATTTTTAACCACAAGAAAATTTGATCCCATAATGTTGATTTTCTTCTCAAATAAATTAATAAGAAAAATAACCCCTCAATTCACTTAACAACACTACTCGGCCCAGCACTTTTTGCAATTTTTTACACTTTCAGAAGTAAGACTGTATCATCTGCATATCTTAGGTTGTTTATATTAACAACTTCCATTTTAATTCCAGGCATATCTTCTATTTCTTTCAAAATCATTTCACTGTACAGGTTGAACAAATCTACAGCTTAATACAACCCTGTCTGGCTCCTCTTTTAATTGGTACCCATTCACTTGTTTGACCTATCTTGATGGCTGCTTTTTGGGCCCAATAAAAATTTCTTACTAAACAGAGATCCTTTCCACCAATGTTTGGATTTTCTAGCACCCAAAAAGGTGGTTTTGCACTCTGGGTTTTTGTTTGATTGGTGGAAAAAGTGAGCATTTTGACTTCCACTTTATGTTTCAGACACATTGACACACAAAATCATAAATACTATTAAAGCAGGAACCAACTCAAAAAGAGTGAAGTTGTGCACATAGGTTCTATGTGCTTCACAAATGTACATGGTGTATGGTCAGTGACCTGTCACAAGCATACACACACACATATATACACACAGAGAGAGGGGACCAAACAAGGCAGAAGATAATGATAATGCTATGGCACTAAATGGGTATGTCAAAGTATGCATTTAATTAGGAAGAGAGTATGATTGGTTAGGAAAGCTTGGTCAGACTGCTGTATTACGGATTATTATGGTTTGGTCATCTTTAAATAAAACTTTAAAGATGACCAAACCATTACCAAAACATTATGCCAACACTAGACACCCAACCTCTTCAAGTAATTTAACTTAGGCACTAATGTTGAAGGCCCAAACCATCAATAAAATGTTAAGCAATATTGAAACATAATTGTTTTAATTGCTAGAAAATACTAGAAAATATCATACTACAGTGGAAAACATTCATGCTTTTTTGTATGTTGTATTAGATGGTATTTTATCAATATGTTCCCTAGAGTGTACCCTTAAATATTCAATTTATTCAAGCACTTTTAAAATTATGAAGCAAATTAGTGGTATTCAGTAGTTATATTGGAAGCAGCTACAAGTATTTTTAGCAAGTAATTTAGCATTTTAATTCAGTTTATTTGTATTTTATCCACAAATTTTATGCCAAGTATTGCATAACATTGTTTTTTGTTGATTTTAGTGTCAACTACAAAATGGATCCAGAATTTGAGAAAAGATTACTAAGACAATTGAACAGGCAAAGCCCCCAAAAAGTGATTTCACCTACAGTATGTATTTTTTACAGTAGAGTTTTTGTACTAAGAAATAGGTGTCTGCACCAATAGGTATGGAATGTGTCCTTTTAAGGACCATGCACAGAAATTTATTGTTGTAAGGTTAGTCCTTGTAAGCTCAATGCTTTACAACACAATGACAGAGATTTGAGCACCAAAAAGCACATGGAGGAAATTGACTAAAAAATGCAAGTCTTAGCATAAACTTAATGATGACATAAAATGGACCATAGATAAGTGACAAATAATCAAAGGTCCAAAATCATACAGATCACATGCCTTTCAATTTCCCCAATTTAACAATATTTGATGAAATTAGTCAGGTGATATACATAAGTCCTTTCTTAATAAAAGTAGACTTAGAGTTTTGGTAGATTTTGGTAGATTTTTATTTAAAAAAAGAAAATATATGCAATACAAAGAGTCTAGCAAAATCATAATATTACCTACATATAAAAATAAATGACTACAGTTGAACATAAAATAAAAAGGTTTTGATTTTCTGTTAAAACATATTACCTTACCTTAGACCTTAGGTCCTCCTGACCTGTGGACATTGGACAGCAAGGTGACACCACCTGATATGGTCATTAGCCAAAGTGTTTGCATTTTCTGGTAGGATTGCCCTCAACTTCAAGACCTCTTAAGATGTAGACTGCCAGGTTGTTTTTGGCCTGCTACTTTTCCTTTGTCCTGTTATTGTATGCCAGCTGAGTGTCTTCTTCTTTCATATGACTTCTCTACCATTCCATCATCTGCAGCCATTGCTGTAGCTCATCACTCAGTGGCTGCTCTCTCAGTGCTCTGGTACCACCAGGTGGTTTGAAGGTGGCAGAGTCATTGATTATGTGTTTTACAGGTTTGGTTGATATCTCCATATTGGCATGAGGGGCTGCTGGACAATCCAATTTTGTGCTGCCAGCTACCAAAGTTACCATAGCTTGAACTCAGCCTGTTGAAGTTCACCCAGCTCTTTCTTGGAAGCTTGTGCCTAGCTGCATGGGCACTTGGTGCAGGGACATAGCCTTGTAGTGGGGTGGTTGTATTCTCCCATTCATCCAACCATCTTACAGCTTACCAGACCACTTGGGGTAGCCCATATGCTTTGTGCTTTATTGCTCTAAGCTGTAGAGGGGGAGGGTTTCTACTATGGAGCCATTTGGTGTTAGGGTATTCACTGACAAGTTCATGCATGAGATAGCCTTCACTCTCACACTTGTTCACTAAATCCAGCATGATTGATTCCAGCTAGATCCAAGCTGAATGTGTATCATAGGCTAGGCTACTGTTATGTGTAGGCTTTTTTTGCCTTGTTCATTTAAGGATTTCCTCATTCCTTGTGTGGTTTTTCCATGTTACTCCAAATATATGCCACAGATTATGTTGGTGAAACACATCTAATTTCTTTGCAATCTCCCTGTTGGATTTCCCTTTCTAACAGGCATTTATGGCAGTGGTCACCACTATTGACATGTATAGTTGGAGCTTGATCTGAAGGGAGATGGTGTTTATTTGCCAAATTTACCCCATCGGTTGGAAGGTTTCCTTGACATTGACTAGTCTGGCATTTTTGTCTGGTTTAACTTTAGATGTTACTATGCTTCCTATATATAGGAAACTCCCTACTTATTGCAGAGCAAGATGATTAATGGTAACATGCTGTGGTGGCTTTGGGCCCATACACATTATTTTTTTTGCCTTGATTGATCAACCTTTGCACTTTCTTCTTGTAGTCTAGATGTCATTCCCTGGCACATATGGTCACATTCTGCAACTAATGTGATGTCATTCACAAACTCTAAGTCTATTATCTTACTCTTGTTATCCCATGGGATACCAAAGTCTGGGTTTGACATGGCTCTGGTCATGACAAAGTCTATTGCTATCATGAAGAAGAATGGTGACAGGATGCATCCCTGAATACAACTTGCAAGATTTCAAATCCTTTAATTTTCCCAGCAGAGGTTTTTATGCTGCATATTTTATTGTCACATAGGGCTTTTATTATGTTGATTTATTTTACAGAGATGTCATAATGTTTAAGAATTTCCCTTCTTGAAATTGGTGAGATTTATGGTCAGCTCTTTCTGAGATTCCAGGCTTGGTTCAATGTTTCTCAGTGTGAATGTCTGTTCAATACATGATTGACCACTGAGTTTAGTCCTTTCAGTATCACTCAGCTAAAGACTTTCCCTTGGATTTCTAGTAGTACAATGTCTCTCCATTTGTTGCAGTCTTTCAAGTCACCTTTCTTTGGTAGTTTGAAAATAAGGCCTTGCCCCCATTCTGCCAGGACCTGTTCTTCCTCAAATATTTTATTAAAGAGAGTAATTAATTCTGTAAGGAGTGCATTGCCACCATGTTTCAGTAGTTTGCCATTTCTCTTGGTGTCTTGTTGTTCTTAATGGATTTCAGATTTCACTGCCTCTTATCTCCTCTCTAGATATATATGACATGTCAAATCGTAAAGCATGTGATTTTGCTAGGCTCTCCCATTCTTATTCAGTTTCTGGTTTGGATTGATTGAGTACTTCCTGGAAGTGTTCAACCCATCTGTCATTGTGCTCTTCTTCTGTTGTCAGGATGCATCCATGTTTATCCTTGATGGGGACATTCCTTGTGCTCTGTTTTCCAGTCAGCTCTTAAACAGTTTTGTACAGTACTCACCTATGATTTCTAATATTACTCAATCTTAATATTAAGCACTCCAGGTCCACTTACATCTTAGCATGGTAAAACTGTATCTGTATGTCTCCACACGTTGTTTTAGATACTTTAATACCATTTTTAGTTCACTTATTTTTCATGCCTGTAAACTGAAACAGCTGGATATTGCCAAATGACAAGCTTAAATTGGCTTAGTCATTCTGTTACTAAGGATGTGTTACTAGAAAATTCAGATGATGGTACAATGCAACTATCTCATACATGAGATCTGCATGAAAAAAATTCATAAGTTTATTTCTTTCTACAACAAAAGCTACTCCCTAGTTATCAGAAGGCACATTTATAACTCTTGTGTGAAATCACAGTATTGCACATGTGTAAAATATGGCCTCTGCATGAAGAAGACATATTAAGGTTGTTAAGAGGCAGATTACTTGATGGTGATATTGATATGTTCTGTTAAGCTATCAGTGTTAAAGAGCATGAAGTTGTCTCACTTGTTTGATCTGGATTGTTTGATGACCTATCCAAAATTATCAATGAATGCTGCCCCCCAAATTATATTGAGGTATAACATAACAAGTTCCTACCCATAAGGTTATCTGAAAATATAATGGTTTGGCAACACCAACAAAGGCATGAAGTCATTTGGAATGAAAACTGAGCTGGAACTCGACCAACTTGGATGGAGAAGAGCAACTCAAAAGAAGGCATGTTCATCAAACGTGTCTAGACATCACTGACAGGGAAGAAGAGATGGAAAACATTTGTGTAATTTTGTGTATTCATATCAAAAAGTGCTCAATGCATGTAGGAAAGCAATATACATAAGGTAAAACACAAAAAATTAGAACTATGATTGCAACTAATAGGTTCACGACATTTCGATCATCAGCCAATAATGCTACAAATACAAGCTTTTATAAACAAATAAAGTAGGCAGCTCATCAAAAATAGAAATTACAGGTGGTAACATATTACAATGCATTAATATTCTGAGAAAGAAAGAAAGAAAGTCCCATGTGGATATGGTTTAAAATTACTAAAGAATGGTTTACTTTCAAATTGGGTAAATAGGTCTTTGGCTGTTTGATCGAGAAAAGGAGGTCCCATGCAATTAGTCATTAGGTATGAAGTTGCAGAGAAGGAATTTGTTTTCGTGGTGGCATTTCAAAATAAGTTCTGATCTTTTGTTGAGAAGTTGTTTCTTGATTATGTATGTTATAATGGACATTTTTTCAGTGAGACAAAGGAGGCATCTTTTTGTGCTGTTGTTGTAGTGTGAGGCTGATTTTAGGATAGACCAAGATATTTCGGGTCCTTTTCCAGTTTTTTCCTTTGCTTCCCATATGAAACTGGATAGTGTTGGTATTTCTTTAATAATGGCTGGTGGGTGGTTTGAAGAATTGTTAATGTAGAGAAGTTGGTCATTTTCTTTCATGTATGGGTGGTTTTTATCCATGGTAACCCATTGTATATATATTCTGAAAGTACATAGAAATAAAGTAGTATATATTAATTTATGAATATGCCTCTACCCCACACGTTGGTCAGATCTTTAGGGGTTTTTTGTTAGTTTTTTAAATAATTAATATGAATCATTATGAGACACTCTGAAACCATAAGATTATTTGAGATCACCCTCTGTACCATACAAAATCAATTTACTGATATTAGGAAACAGGGCCTCAGACTTCAATAGTACCTTTATTTATTTTCTTATGGGAGAATTAAAAACAAGTTATTAAAGGTGTACCTTTGTAGTTGTGCCAGGCAAGTTGGTGAAAACTTTTTAATTGACTTTTCTTTAAAGGGAAGTCCAATAAAATACTGATGAAATTGTGTTTACAGGCATTTGGAATGTTAAAAGTTTAAAGAATGTTATTGTAATTCTCTTTTGTTAAAACAATACATTTGTAATGTTTCATTTTTTGCGTTCACCATTGTTAAGGCAGAAACAATCCATGAAAGCAATGATCAATGCCCTTTGGAACACGGTACTGTAATTTAATGTGCATTATGGGTGTTTTCTATGAATTTTTATTCCTTAGTCACCAAGCATTACAAGAAGCCCTGTGGGACTGCGATCTCCTATGAAAGATTCAAAAAGTGACAGGTACTAATCATATAAAGAGGTTTTTTCATTTGGAAATATATCTGAGAATCTATTTGGTCATATTAGACTGACAGAATAATAAACTATGTTAATATATTTTGGAGTAATATTACTGTTCAAACAGATGATGCGGCATGGATTGATTTTGGGGGTATATGGACATAGTTCTTTTCATTTTGCCACAGAAAACTGTTGAACTTTTCCCCCCTTTTATTTAATAGCACTGTTTAACTTGTTTGCTGCTTCAATATTTTTCAACACAAGACAGTGTACTTCACCAGTTTGTCCAGATATATTATTCCATTTACTGGATATAAAACTTGGTCTGACAACCTTTTGAAATTTTCAGTATTCAGAAGGTTCTTTAAAATATGGTTTTACTTCTTTAGCTACTAAGGTTCTGTGATGTAGGAAAGCATAATGGTGGGAGACTTGAATATTCAGGATGGCTATTTTTTTAATATGTAGAAGAAAATATACACTATGTTATCATTTATATACTTGCCCCCGAAGACCATGCTTGGTCTCATTCAAGCATGGAATACCAGTTTGAGGACTGGCGGGGTATAGTCTTTCTCTTACAGGCAGGTGAAGCGCTCATCAGCCTTGGATGGCAATCAGCTAGAGATGGTGTCTCAATAAAAACACTGGCCCCCATTACCTTAATGGGTTGGTGTCAGGAAGGGCATCTGCCTATAAAAACACTGCCTCCTCATACCATGAAATGACATCTAAAGATATCCTGTATAGCTGCATAAATGAGATGAACTAATTTAAGTGAAGGTGTCGTGCACAGTAGGACTTTTTTTGATGTAGGCAAAATCAAACCATTATCAAGCTACTACATCAACCAAAAGAAGTGATGACAAGCTTCAGACTCTGTAGTCTGAATGTTGGAAGTTTGAGAGGTAGATCTGGTGAAGTAGCAGATTTTCTTGAGCAAAGACACATTGATTTGGGCTGCATCCAAGAAACACAATGGAGAGGGAAATCTGTAAGAATGATAGAAGGAAAAAAGACAACATACAAGCTGTTTTGGATTGGTAATGGAAAAGGCACAGTTGGAGTAAGTATCTCTGTGGCAGAGAAATGGATAGACAAGGTGATTGATGTCAAATGCATAAGTGATCAAATTATGCTGATCAAACTGATGATAGGTGAGACAATCAGTGTATGCACCACAATGTGGCTTGAGTGAAGAAGTCAAGGATGAATTCTATGACAGTCTCATTGCAGTCACTGGTAAGCTGGCAGAGAAAAAGGTTGTTGCTATTGCAGGTGATCTAAATGGACATGTTGAAAGAACAGCATCTGGGTTTGAGGGAGTCCATGGAGGAAATGGATACAGTGACCAAATTAAGGAGGGTGAAAGAATTCTAGAGTTTGGACTTGTTGGTGGTGAATACTATTTTCAAGAAAAGGAATAGCCATCTGGTAACCTATGAGTCTGGGACAGCTATGACTCAAGTGGACTGCATTTTGGTAAAGACAAAAGACAGGAAGTATTTGCAAGATGTAAAAGTGATACCTGGTGAAGAATTTGTGACCCAGCATAAGCCAGTAATTTGTGACTTCAGGATTAAGAAAGTATATAAAGTGAAAAGAAAGTATATCCCAAGGAGAAAGGTGTGGAAACTAAATGATGGACAAGTAAAGCAGGCCTTTGAAGATCAAGTGAATGGAATTGTGGGTGCTAGTCCAGGAAAAGACCTACAAAGTGTGGGCGAGCAATGCGAGAAGATCAAGGATACACTTTTGAAAGCCACAGACCAAGTCTGTGGCTGGACAAAAGGGCTTCCACATCATAGAGTGACATGGTGGTGGAATGCTTCTGTTGAAAATTATGTGAAAGAGAAGAGAAGGCTGTGGAGTCAATGAAAAAAGGGGTTAGTGAACAAAGAAAGGTACCTGGTGGCCAAGAGAGCAGCTAGCAAAGCAATCTACAAAGCAAAGATGGATGCTGAGAAAAGAAGGTTTCAAGACATAATGCATAGAGATGACCAGAAGAATGAAGTATTCAAGATAGCTAAGCAGATGATCAAGACTAATCAGGATATCATCAGTGAAAAGTGTATCAGGAATGATGATGGAGAACTTGCAACAAGCGAGCTTGAAAAGAAGAATGCCTGGAAGTGCTATTATGAGAGATTGTTGAACACAGAGTTTTCTTGGGACAGAGAAAATCTTGGAGAGGTAGAAACAGTATCTGGACCAGCCATTTTCATTGAGAAAGAAAGGGTGAGGGAAGCTGTAAAGAAAATGAAGAAAGGCAAAGCAGCCGGTCCTTCAGGAAATGTGGCAGAGGTAGACCTACCAAAGGTAGAGTCTACCAGGCATGTGTACTTAGCACAATGATATATGGCAGTGAAACTTGGCCAGTGAAAGCTGAAGATGTCAGTCGCATGGAGCGGAATGATATAGGAATGATAAGATGGATGTGCAACGTAAGTCTAGGACAGGCTCAGTTCTAATGAACTCAGAAGGAGATTGCACCTGGACAGTATTGGCAGCTGTATACAGAATAGGCTTCGTTGGTTTGGTCATGTGGACAGAATGGACAAGAATGCTTGGGCAAGTAGATGCAGAACAATCAAGGTGACAGGAACCACTTGCAGAGGAAGACCGAAGAAAACATGGGAGGAAGTGATAAGGATGGATCTCAAACAAAAAGGTGTCAGCAGAGACCTGGTGAGGGATAGGATAACTTGGAAGTCAATTTCAAGAAAGCGTCCAACACATGCTAGCATGTAAAACGGACGTTAAACCGAATATGATGATGATGATGATGATGATGATGATGATGATGATGATGATGATGATGATGATGGGACTTAAAAAACTTGATTTTTCATTCTTGAGAAGCTGTTTGGTAATAGTATATTCTTTTCTGCCTTATTTTGTTGTGCCTTTTTGACTTTTATATTTATAGGTAAGGTATTGTTATAGGTTGCTATTCAATAAGTAACATTAGGATATAAACTGTATAAAGGAATACCTTTATTTTGTTGCTCATGGCCATTCCCTTTAATAGTTTTTTCATGGAAAACTTTTTCCACTGAAACTGAAATGCACAGATAACAGGATACTTAGAGTTTTAAAAGTATTGAATGGATATTTTCAAATATTTACTTGTGCATTGTAGATTCATACCATGTCGAACTGCTCTGAACTTTTCAGTTGGAAGTCTCACAGTTCAGGTAAAATTTGAACTATTCATTTTTTATAGCAAATACTGTATTATTATAAGAGTTTTTTTATGCCAGATACTTGAATTTAGTGACTTGGTTATGGTGCATCCACACCATTTTTTTCATTGATAGTTAGTACCAATACCTTTTTTTTACTTTGCTTTTATCAAAGCTGGAGTATCTCTTGCACTGCCAGTCATTTGATCATCTCCATTATTGCCCTTTAAATGCCATTCTCTGGAGGCATTTAGTGTACATGACCGAAATGTCTCACTCTTTTTTCCTGTTCTTATTTTCTGGCTATTTGTTATCTAACCTTTTGTAGATGTCAACAAGATGTATCCCTGTTAAATTTAGTAATTTGAACTTTTGTACTGATTCATATTTCAATTTCCACAACTTAATATTATTCTTGAATTGTGATAGCTATATCGAATTTGTTTCCTCTAAACCAAATTTTACACTCCTGTACACTTGCACTTATTTGGTAAAACCAGTGAAAAAGGAACAGTAATTGGAATGGACCAAAAATTAGTCCTTATACACATATGAGGAAACTAAGTAAAATGTTAAGTGATAATTGGTCCATCAACTAGTAAAATGTGCTGTTTTTATTTGTCATTATTATTGTTGCAAGTGCCGTGTAACTGCATTGCATTACCCCACTGTAATAATGAAGAATAACAGAATACACCCAAATGAATGCACTCACACTAATATGCAGGAGAAGTTCTTGTTTCTTCCAAATAAATGATAACTTCAGATAAGCATTTTTTTACTCATAAGATTATTGACAAGAGAAAACAACACAAATAAATTCTCTTCACGCAACAATGACATTGGCTGTCAAAAACCCATTGAATATTGGCAGTAGAGAGTAGCTGACCTCCACTTACAGGCAAATTGTTAACTACTTTATTCAGGTTGGCTTTAAGTTGTCCATGTTGGCCATTAACACAGGTTTTAATTTTACTTTGGGATACACCTACATACACATATAAACACACACAAACACACACAGATATTTTTATATGAACAGAAGTAAGCAATGTACCTGTGCCTTGAAAGATGTGCCATAAGATTTCTGACCTCCATGACTAGGCGTACTGATGAAGTCGGAAATTACTCGGAACTGGTCGGTGGCTATTTGGAGGTTGCACTTGTACAATACATATTTATTTTCATTTGTATTGATATCTGCACTTTCGATGCTGGCTTGATGTCATACAAGTCTAGTTCGTCTAAAAGTTTTTATCATTAAAGCCAAAGTTGTTACAATCAAGTTATATATATATAAATATATAAATCCAGTATAGTATACAAAATAACTAGACAAATTTAGCAGTTACTACTAGTTTCATGTTTTCTTAACAATCTTCAAACTGCAATAGATTACTACAAAATTCACGAAATTTTGTAAATTTTGTAGTAATCCATAAAGATGATTAAAACAATGTTCTAAGAGCATTTTACATCGCTCAAAATAACCCTGTGAGAAACGTGGCTGAACAAACCTGACTGAACAAAATTCTTAAAGAATACTACCGAAGAGTTAGATTAGTGGTTAAAACCGAGCTTAACTCATAAAACAGAATTGAGGCAATAAACACCCTTGCTGGGTTGCTGGGCCAGTTGTACAATGCAGCTACAACATAATAAACTGGGATCTTCCTGACGCATGGACTGTAAAAGTAGAAAACTATTCACGCCCAGCGGTATGCTCCACCCCAAAGCAGATGTTGATCGTCTCTATTTGCGCAGATGCGAAAGGGGACGTGGACTAATACAACTTGAACTGTGTTATAAAACCACGACAATTGGAATGAACAATGTCTTGAATCAAAAGATTGAATGCTAAAACGAGTAAGCAGGCATGAAAGGAGTAAAAATACTGCACTCAGTTTACAAAGAACCCCAAAATTTGAAAACGAATTAGGTGCAGAAATAACCAAAGATGAAGATGGGTGTAAAGCCACAGTAACTGGGAAGAAAGTCAAAATGAATTCTAAAAGGAAAGCTCTGCACGGACAGTACGCTCTTCGAAGCCAAGACGCCGATGTTGATCAATATGCAACCCATTAGTGGCTGAGGCGTGCATGACGTCAGACAGATACAGAAAGCTTCGTCATCGCAGCACAGGACCAAAGCTTATTTACCCGGAATTACCAAGCAAACATATTGAAGAATGGAGCTTGACCCTAAGTGCCGGTTCTGTGACCAGCACACGGAAACAATAGACCACCTTGTGTCCGGATGTCCGGTACTGGCTCTAAATGAGTATGTCAAACGACACGACCGTGCTGGGTAGTATCTCCACTGGATTATATGCAAACACTATAGTATTGAAACCAACCCCAACTGGTATGAACACCATCCACTACCAGTCACAGAAGGAGAAAATGCCACTATTTTGTGGGGTTTCCGATCAGCACTGATTGCACGATTCAAGCCAACCGTACTGATATCATAATTAAAGGTAGGGAAAAATGTGCACATTAATTTACATGATTGTGCCAAGTTATAAAAAAATCTCAGTTAAGAAGCTCGAAAAGTTAAGCAAGTATAAAGACCTTGAGATAGAGATTCAAAAAATGTGGAACATCAAAGCTAAAACTGTTCCGGTCATTGTCAGGGCACTAGGTATGATTAAGAAAGGGACTCAAAAACATATAGAGAAAATACCTGGAGAGCATAGAGTACAAGAACTCCAGAAAATTGCCCTCACAGGCACTGCTCATATTCTTTGAAAAGCACTCTCAATTTGATACCGCAGAAGTGAGAAACATTTTTGTTTTTTCATACAGCTTTTTTACAAATTTTTTTATTTTCTTTTTATTTATTTTTTACAAATTTTTACTTTTCATAGTTTTTAGTAATATGTTGTTTTTACTTACTTGTCATAATTATTTTTGTACTCATTGTAATATGTCAGTCGCCCCTTTATTGTTCGTGTCACGTCTCATAAAACCTTTATCTTCCCCAGGTCACTGGGGTGTCCCGGTAGATAATTGTACTGAAACGCACACGTCAAGAAATACTTCAATGATAATAAAAGTGAACATCACTGATCCAGAAGACCACCCAGAGACAGTCCAAGAAAAACCTGATGATGAAAAAGTACTAGAGATGATAGCAAATATCAGACAGAAATGGGAGATTGGCAAGGAAATGCCCATTAGGTAAAGACCACCAATCCCAAAAATCAATAAGCAATAAGCCACATCAAAGGTGACATGAAAAAACCGATGGAACTGACAGAATTAAACCAGCTCACATACGAAACAGGTTCAGTAATTGCAGAGGCAGTAGGAGAAAGACCCAGAAAGCAAAAACAGGCACGAAAACAACCGGTATGGAAAGAGAAGCTCGAAAAAGAGATTATGAAGCTACGTGGAAACCTATCATTCTTAAGCGAAATTGAAAATGGTTCAACAGTCAAAGAAAGAAAGAGGATATACTTACAGTCAGAGAAACTCTCAAACAAAAGATACAAGCAGAAGCACAGAGATTCAGGAGATTCACTAAAAGAAGCAACTTCTACAGAGAAAACAAGATCTTCAAAGAAGATCGATATCAAGGAACCACCTACTATCGAAGAAGTTGAGGCGTTCTGGAGCAAAATATGGGAGAATGACAAAAGCCACAATGAACAAGCTGCTTGGATCCAACAAGTACAGGACCAACACAAGGATGTCGTGCGACAGGACTGGTCAGATATGATCATCACAGAGACCACTCCTGCCATCAATATGACCAGCAACTGGAGGGCACCTGGAACAGATCGAATTGCCAATTTCGGGATCAAAAACCTGCTCAGCATACATGGAAACTTCGCAAGGGCATTCACGAACATCATAGAGAATCCAACTAATTGCCCCGACTGGCTCACTCGAGGTATCACATATCTGCACCCAAAGATACAGGAAACACTGATCCGAAAAAGCTGCAGACCCATCACATGTCTGCCAACTATGTATAAGATCCTCACATCAATCATCTAAGAAAGAACCTACACCTTTCTGGGCAATAACAACCTGCTACCAACTGAACAGAAAAGGTGTAGGAGAAAAAGCTATGGCTGTAATGTCCAGCTACTAATTAACAAAGCCATACTTGAAGAAACCAAGTCAAAGAAGAAGAACTTGTCAACAGTATGGATTGACTATAAGAAGGCATTTGACACCTTGCCTCACACATGAAAAGAAAAGAGCCTTGATATCTACAGTCTGCCCAACCATCATCAGATTCTTTACACAGAGCATGAAAAAGTGGAAGACCACCTTGAATCTCCACCACGCAAATGGGCTGTTAACATCGAAACCGGGATCTTCCAGGGATTTCCATTATCACCACTGCTCTTCTACCTGGCACTAGCTCCCCTCAGCACCCTGCTCAATAGAACCAATTATGGATACGAATCAGAGTATGGCAAAGTTAACCACCTCTTTTACATGGACGATTTAAAGACCTTTACCAGAGATGATAGCCAACAAACAGGCCTACATACCACCGTCAAGACTTTTAGTGGAGATCAAGATGGAGTTTGGGCTCGACAAATGTGCCAAAGCTACTTTCAAGAGAGGACCGCTGACAAAGACCACTAACATAGACTTTAATATCAACACCATCATCAAGGAGATAGAACAAGAGGACACATAAGTACCTAGGAGAGAACGAAGGAGATGGCATCCAATACTCTGCCATGAAGGAGATGATCCGAAAAGAGTACTATTGAAGAGTAAGAATGGTACTGAAAAGCGAACTCAATGCAGCCAACCGATTCGAAGCTATTAACAACCTAGCTATACCTGTAGTGGCGTACAGCTTTAACATCATCAACTGGTAACTGAGCGAGCTAAAAAAACTAGACACCAAGACCAGGAAGATGCTGACCATGGAAAAGATGCACCACCCAAAAGCAGATGTCGACCGACTATAACCACCAAGACGGGAAGGAGGGAGAGGCATGTTCCAACTCGAAATGACCTTCAAAACTGCCACCATAGGCCAAGACAGATACCTAACATCAACAGAAATCCACTTCACCAACTAGTCAAATATCATAAAGATGGAAAAAGGCTCTCGTCGATCAAGAAAGAAGCAGAAAAATTTAAGCAGGAGCTGAATGCCCCAGAAGTACCGCCGACAGAGAATGAAACAACAACAAAATATGCCCGTAGAGTCAAACAGGAAGCAAAACATCACGGTCATCTACATATGCAGAAGTCCTGGAAAGAAAAGACAATGCATGGAAGGAACCCATCAAAGAGGCAGATGTAGACCAAGAAAAGACCAACAAGTGGCTTAAATCCATCAGACTAAAAGCTGAGACTGGTGGCCTGATCATCGCTGCACAAGGCCAAAATTTGGCCACAAGATCCGACCACCATCGCATCATCAAGGACGGAACCGACTCACAGTGTAGGATATGTGGAAAGTGTGAGGAGACCATTGACCACATCATTTCGGGTTTCCCAGAGCTAGCAAAGATAGAGTACATCGAAAGACACAACAAGGCGGCAGCTTATTGTCATTTGAAGATTTACATGAAATACAAAATCAAGACAGCTGGCAGATGGTACGAACATCAGCCCAACACAGTCACAGAGAACGACGAGATCACAAACTTATGGGACATGCCCATACAGACCGACAGAGAGATCAAAGCGAGTAGGCAAGATATCGTCATCATGAATAAGACAAACAAAGAATGCATCCTTATAATATATAATAATAATAATAATAATAATAACAATAATTTGGAATACTCAAAAACAGATATTGTAATCCTAGAGAAAGAAACGCGGGCTTGCAAGGTTATCGAGTTTGCATGACCATTCGACACTGGTGTGATGGAAAAAGAGCGGGGAAAAGTGTACCGTTATCAAGATCTAAAATGGGAGTTAAAGAGAATCTGATATTGTACAGGGATGAAGGTAATACCTATAATAATTGGAGCAATGGGTACGATTTCGTAGGGCTTACACTCATGGCATGAGCTTATAAGCCCCAACATCTATTTTATAAAAGGCTTGTCTATTCGGAACTCCAAGATTTCGCTATGAATATCTGAGATTGCGGGCTGCGACCTGATATTTCAAAAATTGGCCAGTTACATAATATAAAAGACTGTGTCAACTCACACAATAATGATAAAATAATAAATTAATAATAAATTCATTAGTCTCTGTTTGGAATTTTTATAAAGTCTGCTGATGAAATAAAGCTAAGTCAGCAAAGTTATAGAGTAATTAGGGATTTTCCACTTTGGGGTTAGCATTTTCTTATTTGTACGTAATAGTTCAAGCTTCACTACTTTGGCCATGTATTTTTATTTTGTAACAGTTGGTACATGGTTTTTCAATTCGATTTTTTCATTGTTAAATAATTTTTTGTGTGTGCTAAGGTAACACTAATAGGCGTGTAATAGTATAAAGAATAGCATTAACTGTTTCCATCAGTAGAAACCACAGGTTATATATTTTTCTTCTTTTTTGTTTACCTAGTGTTTTTCTGTTTAGCTTAAGGGTGTAATTTTAACGATTTTTTGTATTTGTAATTCTTAGGAAAACTCGGATCAGTCAAGCCCTGTCAAGTAAGTACTGTAAACTGTTGATTGCCTCTGTTTCAGCATAGATACCACATGATGACCTTCAGGTACTATGATGTGGCGCAGGAAAGTTAAAAGGCTATTACTTTGAATACTGATATTTTTGAATGCGCAATAGAAGTAAATCATGGTAAATGGAACTGGTGTTAATTCGTTTTTAATAGTAGATACATTCCTTTTAACATTCAATTTATTATGAATTGTTTCTTACTTAAGGTAGTTACTCAAGATATTTTTTGTTTCAATGTTATTCCTTGCACATTAGGGTATTCTGAATTTTGAATTAATTGTACGACTTGCGCTATGTGCAGACTGTCGTGGAAGATATCCAAGAAATAGAAGCTATAAAAGTGGGTGGAAATGATGTATATAATTTAAGATGTATAGATTGCACTATTCTAATAGCTGGTTCGGAAGAAAACTTGCAGAGGATAGTGAAGACTTTCAATGATGCCTGTGCACTAAAAAATTTGAAAATGAATTTGAAGTAGACAGAGCTTATAGGTATAATGAAAGGAAATCAGAAATTGATGGTCAACATCAGGTTGGATAAGAGAAAAATATAACATGGAAAATTTCAATTCCTCTCAAGTTTTTTTGCGGATGATAGAAAGAGGTAAAAAGGAAAGTATTGGAATAAATAATTTTTTCTAACTTGAGCTTGTGTGTGTCAGTTAGAATTATATTACTGAAATGCTTTGTATGATCGGGGGTTTTTTTTATGGATATGAGCCATGGACAATATCGAAAACAATGAGAAAAAAGAATTGAAGCAGTAGATGTATGATTTTATCGACAAATGTTGAGAATGTTCTGGTTTGACCGAATGAGAAATGAATAAATATTGAGACGTGCTGGTGTAAAAAACCCTGACAAGAACAATAAGCGAATGACAATTGTGGTTCCTTAGATATAAAATAAGTAATAAGAGAAGACTGTTGGTGGGAAGAATAGCTGGAAGAAGAGCATTTGGAAGACAGAATGAAACATTTGGATACCCCATCATTGGTCACTGACGAAGGAGATACTGTCGGCAACCTAATAAGAAATTTGAGAGAGAGGAAAGAGTGGCTCAACTTGATCGCCATCGCCAGAAGAGACATCATACTTCGGTGATGGTAATGGTGATAGTGATGATGGTGCTTGCAAAATTAATCTACTGAAAATGTTTGTTATTTAAACAGCTCATGCTGTCTTTGTGAGCAGATTAACTAGCAAGTCTTTGAAAAGTAAGACCCAAACCCCAACCCAAAACCATCATTGAGGAGATCAAACTAACCATAAACACCAAAGATGAATATAGGAGCAGGGCGCCAACAATAAAGTTTTAGTTGTTGTTAGTTCGCTAACCACTATACCTACTTTGGGCATGCTTGTATAGAATGTTATTAGTTTCTATTTTTTTCATTTAGATCTGAGGATGAGAGTAATCTCGAAAATACTTATAAATAATTATAAAATCTGTCTGGCTTGATGCGTGATTTACAAAACCATCACGTCCTGTGTATTAGAACTGAGTTCCAATTGCTATTATTTGAGCTTTATCCTTTGATCTTACAGCTTTTTCTTATTCCTTAACTCCAAAGGTTATAAAACAACCTTTTAATGTCAAGGATATATTTTTCGCTCTTGATATTTATATCCTTAACGCACCATACATTTTGTTTGATAAATTTATAGCGGCATCTTGTGCATCCTTTCCATTGCCAAGACTTCAGGTAATTTGTTCCGAGCGACTGCTCTTGCGCAAATCCCCTTTATCTAACCATGACCATGTTCTATCCCAATCTGCTGCATCGTTCTCATTTAAAAATTGTCCATGTAGTCGTTTATCCTTCCACTCTGCAGATATCTTAATTTTTTTTTCCCTCTTTTGTAGGATTTTGGTTCTACACTGTCCTCTGTCTTCAAATGACCATACAACTTTACATCTGTAACATCTCCTTCGTGCTATTTTGCACATACCAAGCCAGACTGTTTTCCTCCGACCTAACGCAACCTTCAACACTGATTATTCCTCTGCCACCTTTTTTTTTCATTTAAAATACAACCTAGCAACATCACTTTTTTGGTTAAGTGCTTTATTCATTGTCATCAACTTTCTCGTCCTTCTATCAATTTCCTTCAGCTCGTCCTTTCTCCAGTTAATTACTCCAGCTCCGTATCTCATCAATGACACTGCCCATGTGTTAATTGCTTTAATCTTATTCCGTCCGTTGAGTTTGGATTGTAGTACCAGTCTAGTTCTACTCAGATATTGCTTTTGGAATATTTCCATCATCTTCGTTTCCTGTACTTTATTCCACTCAACAATCCCCAAATATTTGTATCCTTCCTCCTGTACATCGACTACAGTTTCGTCTCCAAGGCAGATAAGATGTCTTAATTCTCAATGGGTTTACCTCTCTTTTATTACCAACATGCCACACTTCTGTATACCAAACTCCATTTTGATACCAAACTGTTTCAGGTCATCCATGAAAATCAGATGGTTTATTTTCATGGTTCCTATGTTATATCCAGACGACATCTTTCTCATTACACTGGATAGTGGTATCGTGCAGGTCA
>RDPX01000047.1:402495-413859 GCA_003991215.1 Morbakka virulenta | reverse complement strand
TTTTGGAAACTTCTTAACGATGTTCTCAAAGCCTCTGGAGTTTCTCTT
Source organism: Morbakka virulenta (assembly GCA_003991215.1). NCBI lineage: Eukaryota > Metazoa > Cnidaria > Cubozoa > Carybdeida > Carukiidae > Morbakka > Morbakka virulenta. The sequence goes on along the minus strand of RDPX01000047.1, from coordinate 413,811 downwards.
GTCAAAGGTCGTGACGAACTGCTTTATCAGTCCAATCTTTTATGTGCAGAGGAGGTAATAGGACATTATTGGGATCCAAAAGTGGTCGATTCTTGACACTGTATTGCCCTGGTGTGTATGATATTCTGGATGGCCAGTTTGATTCTAAATAGTGTTTGTCAGTTTCTCGACTATCCCAGAGACACAGAAAACAACAGTACTTTGTAAAACCAGACTGCATTCCTATCAACATTCCATTGAATTTTAAATCTCCACATATTTTCCATGAATATCTGTCGTAGTTAATGGCAAGAAGTAGAAGACCCATATTCTCATGGGATTCATGAAATAAACTGAATTTGGGATGGGAATGGATGGTTTCGAATTTCCATCATAGAGAAGTATAGCTTTCAGACTTCGTTTTGAGGAATCGATAAACAAGCGCCACTCTGTGGGATCATTATTTGAAGATAATTGGTTGAAAAGTCCATCTACAGAAAAACAGGGTTCTTGAACCTTATTCCTTTGCCCAAAGTATGTTATACGAACACTCCACTCCAGCAGATTCTTCTCATTCAGTCTTGATACCAGCAAGTCAGCCTTACCCTTTGAGAGGGAGAGATCTCTGACAAAATCATATATTTAAACCTGAGAAAACGTCTGGGGCGCAAAGTCGCCGTTATCCGGTACATAAACTTCGTCAGCGCTATCGTAACTTTCAGGAGCATCTCCTAAAGCTTCAGTTGCATCTTTTGAAACTGGGACTGGCAGACTTTCACTGTAAGAGACAGACCGCATTGCAGAATTCAAGCTTAGATACACGATTTTATGCCTGTTCTTAGTTGAATATTCTGTGACATTTATTTTGCAAAAATAACAGTCTGTCAAATGGTCTTTTGGCTCTCTCCAAATCATGGAAATGGCGAATGACATGGATGTCTTACGCTTGTTGTACCAGTCTCGCAACCCACTTGAGCAGGATGCGCAGATAACATGCGGGGCCCATGAGTTGTCTTGTCTCCCAGTGGGCAGTCAAAGTATAGCTTTTAAAGTTTCTTGATCTCAGATGTGATTGTACGCATCTTGGCTTTCGCACTAAATTCTCTGCAGACATAGCAAAATTAATTAAGACTAGTTCCATTCTGTCGAGACATTTTAACAATACAAAACCAAATGAGAAAATCACTGCATGCCCTTTTTAGGACACGCTATAAGATGATAAAATATTTTGTCAGAAAAATCGTTATTGGTTAAATGTAGACGATGAAATGCTGTCATAAGGGCATTTTCGTTTGACCACCCTGATGTGATATGGCAGGGTTTATTTCTTCAAGTCGGACACGATTCCTGAGGCTAAACAACAAGGAAAGTACACTCTGAAACCTCTTCAAGAGAATGTGAAATGAACGTTGTCATTTGCCAAGCACGAGCTGGGTCGAAGGCGAATTGCTAAAGCTCGCAGGAACGGCTACAGAATTAACAACTACACCGCCGCCGACCCTTGGAGCTTATGAAGACGTCAGGGAATGTCTTTTTAAGATGAAAAATATGTACCTAAGTTTACATATCTCATCAGATAACTAATAATTCAACCCCTCTCCCCCCACCCCAACAACACCATCACACCAAAGTCTGTGATAACCTAAAAATCAATAAATCAAATCATCTTAAAAACTGTACGTGCTATGGAAAAACGGACTGCAGATTTGAAATCAGCATCATAAACTGCATCGGAAACACATAAACATATGCTTGATGAAAATGACTTGTTGACCAGTGTTATTGTTACTGTCTTGTTTTATTGATGGCAGTTGGCAAGTAATGTCAAAGCTATTTTGTTATTGACCAGTGTTTTCGAAGTCCGTGCAGATGTTTTTTAAAACAATTTGTATTTTTTCATTGTTTGTTTATATTTGTCTAGCCACAAGCTACTGCGATCACCTCGCAAGGTATGTCAAATATCAGCAATGTTCATGCATTCCGTGATATTGTTTTTAACGTCGTCGATGGCCAAACAGATAGCACGAACCAACAATAGATCAAAGTGATATTCATTTTTCTGTCATTATTTTTAATTGTTATGCCTGCATTATGCTCTATAATATCTTTTGTCTTTCATGTCAAAGTAGCTATGTATCACCATCATAATCATATTCGACATCATTTTTTATCAGAAAAATTATATTACCAGCTAGAATCTCGAAATGTTAAGTGCAGCAAACGATCAAAATATTTCCTTCTTTAGCCAAGCCTTATATTTTTTGGTATGCATATTTTTTATGTTTTTATTTTAGTTTTATTTAGTACTTTATAGACTTTAACGTCCCAATTTTTTATTTTACAAGTTTGTAAGGAACCTTAATAAAATGGTGTCAAACTGCACTACGTTATGTATCTTAAATAATGATGATAGCATTGTTGAAAAAGTAGATAACTGATATTGATGCTTGTAATGACGACTCAAATGTTGTTAATGATGATAGTAAAAGTGTTGACGATGGTGGTATATGGCTGGTTTCCAAAATACTTTTAATGAAGTACAAACCAAATGAAGAAAACCGTGGAATATTGCAACATGTTTCTTAGTTAGCGTTTTCTCTGATTTTGTACAAAATTCAATCAGGTTTTATTAGACCTGCTTTGCGATTGTATTAGAGCGTTGGCGATGCCTTCATATGTTACTACTTCAAGTGCAAATAGCTGATTTGTTTTCTTTCTCCGTCACGTTCAGAACCTGAGAAAGTAATAAAGCTTTCATCTAAGTCCACATTTTTTACTTCCGATTTTCAAAATCTTTACGAACTGTTTAACGGACTGCGAATTCTGTACCTAATTTGAGATATTCGATTAAATTTGCTTTTTATTGTGTTTTTTTCTTTCCACCTCAGGTACTTCGGAAAATATCGAGAGTACCATTTAAGGTCCTTGACGCACCTGATTTACAAGTAAGAAACATGTTAGCCTTCTCTGCGTTCCTTCATGAACATTTTTTGTAATATGTTATCTCCTATTTTTTCGCAGCAGTGATTCGTTTTGTTTTGTAGAAGCACCTCCTGGATAACTAATAATTACCTATGATGTAAAACATTCAACAGATATTTAGAGTTATTAGAGTGTGATAAACCTCGCACCATTATCTTATTAAACCAATTTCTTTGTTGTTTTGTTGAGATTATTTAGGGATGGGTGTGTGGTGTTGGGGGAGGACACCACTCTTTCAAAGAATCCAATAATGATAGATGCATTTTTAACTGTACTGCATAACTTCATTAGCATTATGTTGTATTTCGAGACGTTTCTCTTGAGCCGTATCCATGGTGTCAAATGAGCAATTGCACCATAAGTCGTTAAACAAACCTTCATTTTTGAATACCACTCGAATTTTCTAGTAAGTTAAATATTTTCAAATTTGGATGAAAAAGCAAAAGCTGGATTTAAAGTTATGGCAATGTAAAATATACGATTTTAGGTGTTCAATTGGAAGAAATTTGTATTTATTTTTATGGTGAATTCCTGCAAGGTGAAAAGGTCAGTTTAGTAGATTTCTCAGATTGCTTTTTTCCCCTAAATTTCATTGACGATAAAAAAATTTTCGACCAAATTTGACACACAGGTAAAACAATCATTAAAATGTTCAAAATGATGATGCTAAAACAGCTTTTGTTGCCTTGGTAATAAAATTTTACGTAGCAGCAAGTTAACATATATTTTTTTGAAAATAGTCCCATTAATATGGATAATAAGCAATGTTTGGTGCAAAAATTAATGCCTGTGACTCAACATTTTATCGAGGAAATAACCTGTTTTCAATGCAACAGTACAGAAATTTTAAAAAATTGATGGCAAGTCGGTATTGTTGAAAATGACTGTAATGAGATTTAGATGATTTAATAGTTCCCAAATTGTTACTTTGTAATTAAAAAGAAGGATACCAGAAATAAAAGGCTATCAGGATAAACTGTATTATGTATTAAGTATTTTATTATATTACTGTTGAAAAAAAATTCCTGAAAACATTTCAGGTTTCACCCAGTGTCAAGGCTCATCAGTTCAACTAGATTGTAAAAGTCAGTAATAGACTGTGTTTGTGTTGATACAGTAAGAATGTAAAATGTCGAAACAAGAGATAAAATATGAGTTAACGATAACTAAATAAAAGAATGATGATACCCCCAACAAAATTATGTGTAGAGTCGTGTGTAAAATTTATACTTAAACCTCCATATACAAGATTGCTTTCGAAGAATTGACCACTAAGAATAAAATAAAAGAGTACACTGTATGAATATCAAACCGTTACTAGTTCATAAGCTAACAATAACCACAAGAGCTTAGCATAATAGTCAAGACTGTAAGGACTTCAACATGAATAGTAACAGGTTATGGCGATGAAAGATATTATAATTGGTACAAAACTTTGATCTCTGGCCTCAGCCCCTAACCCACTAAAGATTTAAAGAACACATATTAGATCTTGGTTGCAGATTATTAAGGTCTAAAATGGTCAATTTAATCAAATCAGAAGATGCATGGTTAACTTTATTTTTGTAGATATAAAAGCTTTATGGTGTCATGAATCGTAAGCTTTTTCTGCGCAATAAAAGCCTACGACTCACAACATAGTAGAGCTCTTATATATTTGGCTTCCAATGAGTATATAAAGTCAAGAAAGTCAAGCAGAGTGGTACCCTGCACTTTGCCTTTGACCACTTTGAAGTGCCCTGCTTTAATAAAAGACAGTTTACATGGACGGGGTTGTATTGTCAAAAAGCCTTTGACGGATGGAAACAGACTCTAGCCCATTTATTAAGGCATAATGAATGTAATCATTTCGATTTTTCAGCGTCGACAACATAGAAGTTGGATTGCTCTTTCAGCGACATAAGTATTTGGATTTATATATCGAGCCTTTTACTTGCATGCTGGTGCCAAGAAGATGGCGTGCAAATACTTCGTTTTGGGGTTTCTTGTATATAGACATGAGGACTTGAATTGGAGCAATATAGGCTTGACGTTCTGACATTAGGGCAACCAGCTTCGTAGGGATATAGTTCATAAGAGTTTTGAGTTTCTTGTCTTCGAGGTCACTTCTCACTTCAGCTTTAAAGCGTCAAATATGTTTTCAAAGGTTTTGTGGAACCAAAGCGCTCGTAAGAAAAGTTCCATTTTTTTTAGATTAAATTGACTTAAATAATAGGACCCTTTGCTTGACCGTGACTTAGGCTTTAGTCTTCACAAATCTAAACATAACATCTGCAAATAGTAAAGCAAAACCCTACTATTACTATGTTTTCGTTTACATATGTAAATGATACTCAAAGTTTTAGACATTTACAGCAATTTAGCTTGTGGGAATTCACAACACCGTTTTGAATTGCTTGGTTTCTTTATAACAGCAAATGTAGATGGATCTTAAATTTATTAGGATGGTACATATTTTTAGGATGGATTGTTGACACTGACCAAGGGACTTTAAAGATCATATTATTTTATTGGAAAGATCAAACATTTCAAATGAGCTTAGATACCAGTCTGAAGTAACGTTTCCATAAAGAACAAGAGATTTAACAGTTTCACTACTTATCCCCACCGGTTTTCCTTCGATCTTTAATTCTGCCATGGAACTGTGTTATCCTACCAAGATAAAGAAACCTGCCAGGAAACTTTTCTCTCTTTAGGTTGACAACTCACAATTTCTATTCCGGACGTGAGTAACGAAAGAAAGTAACTACCAAATATCTTCCATTTACCTCGAAAAAATGTTTCACCTGCAAAAAATGTCTTTATAATTTTCGATCATGTTTAAGTACTTTTTCCGTTGACTGATAAATATATAGGACATACCACCTTGTAGCTTCATACATCTTCTTTAAAACAAGAATAAACCCAACCCAATTGAACTCAAGGCTCATAGCCAGAAACGTCCGAGAAAAGTCTCTATCCAAAGCCAAGCCCTGAATATATAACCAAAAATGCTAAAAGAAAATTGCTGAAAATTAATTAAATTTCATCAGAAAGGGTATAATTTTGTCCAAAAAGTAAGTTTCAGCTTTTCACTTCGTATTCATGATCGTTAATCATTAAAATTGAGAGCTTATTAGGTCAAAAACATTAATTTGTTTTGGTTACTTATAGCCCACTAGCGGCCATTTTCCCTACAAAAATGCGGGCTGTTTGACCTCGCTACTTTAGATCTTTTTTTTGTTCCAGATGACAGACCCTGAATGGTTGGTAGATGTGAATTTCATGAATTTCATTGCCATGCCACTTTTTAGCACAATGGTCTTTCTTTTAACAGTTGTTGCTATATGACTCCGTCAAATTTATCTTGCCCCCAAATTTGTAATCTTTTTTTTTTAAATACGCCTTTACGTCCAATATTTGTCACTGAAAACAAAATCTACTGTAATCCATCCCATTCTTGGCTAAACTCTCAAAACATTACGTCCCGTTGTTTCCATAACTGTTAACATACTTTTTTTGTGAAAAATATTGCCAATTTTCTTTCATTTTTTTGATATACCATTTTCCATTTACTGTGATGTGACGGGAGACTTGAGCCTTTTTTGACTGCCTATGACTTACGTTCTGATATTGTAATTGAAGATGGCTTTATATTAATGTTCTGCAACTCGCAGTTGAATTTCAAATATAACTTTACTTTAATTTTTGTGGGAGTAGAAAAATAAAGATTTATACGGAACTTTGCATAAGAGTTATTACAAGGCATTTTTTAATTTTCATTACCGACAAGTTGAAAATGATCTGTGGTTGTTAACAAGGCCTTCCTTTACGTAACAAAAGTATTGATCAGTTTTATTGATTACCTTACTACAAAGTAACATAGTGTTAAAATCGATCAAGTTTTTGAAAATAATTTTTTTGTAGACATAATAAGAAGTACTTCTAAAACAGTCAGATGAACAATTGTTCTTTTCCGTCTTAATTTTGCAGGACGATTTTTATTTGAACCTTGTCGACTGGTCATCCTTAAACATCCTCAGCGTTGGCCTTGGTGTGTCTATCTATCTTTGGAGTGCATTTACAAGCCAGGTAATCAATAGGATTTTCTTAAAATTTCAAATTTTTTTATGTAACCTGGCTTTTATCAAGGTTGTTACTGTTCGTAAGCCTTACAGCCCTATTCATAAGTAGCTTGTGCTACTAATGACCGTCTTTGTAACGTATACAATTCACTTGCAATTCTGGTGTTGATCTTTTAGGGCCTCAGAAAAAACCGCTTTGTTTTAAATCTAACACCTTACATGACTTTCTTGGTGAGTGATGTTTCCCCGGGCTTTTTTAGGTTGTACCCAATTCATGTCCGTTTCCGTTTCCTGAACAGAAGTGGAGGAGGAAGCTGACTTGTGCCTTCTCATAGGTCATGGTTGCTAATATCATTTAGCCACCATATCCTTATGACCGTGCACAGATATTTGCTGAAGAAGGACTGGACTTAACTGTCTGAAGTTTTTGCGCTATCCCTCAACCCCATACAACAGATCGGAGGTCACTCCGAAATTGTAGATCCTTAGCTTTGTATCTATCTCTGTTGACCCCCACTCTTTGTTAAGGAGACTGAATGGTGCCCTTGCCTTGGATTTTCTTTCTCTGGTGTCTCTTTAGGCAGCACCTGTGTTATCAACCACACTTTATGTCAAGTCATATCTTTGATGCATTGGATTTTGAATTTGGGGTTTTGCCCTGTTTCTGTTTTTAGGTATGTGGTAGGTGAGCAAGGTCATCTGCAAAGTCCACATCGTTCAACTGGTGCAAAAGTTTTTATTGAATGCTATGTCTATTGTTTTTTAAGTCCTATATTACGCAGTCAATAGCCAACAGAAAAAAGAATGTGGAAAAAACTCAGCCTCATCTAAGATCTTTCCGGATGGTAAACTTGTCTGTGATAGTGCTGCTATGGAGATTGATATAGCATGCCCTCGTAGGTGTTTTCAATGCTCTTGATATATTTCCTACGAACCCATAGTGCTCCATCATTCTTTATAGCAACTCCCTGCCTAAGCTGTCAAAAGCCTTTTTGAAGTCTATGAAGTTTATATATAGTGAGCTGTTCCACTTCAGTGGCTACTCTATGATGATTCTCAGAGTGTCGATCTGCTCGGTGCAAGATCTCATGGCTAAACCCCCCTGATCGCCCCTAAAAAGACCATCATCAAAATAATTTATTCTATTCAGTAGGATCCTGTTAAAGCTGTGGTTGCTGCGCACACTCTGATAATCCTCTCTTCTATGTCTTAACGATGTATCCTTACTTTCAGTCCAATGGTATTTCTTCTACTTATCACATTGTTCAAAAAGGGGACACAACATGTCTATTGCAGTTTCAAGATCTGCTTTCAGTGCTTCTGCCGGAATTCCGTCACATCCGATGGACACGTTGTTCTTTAATGACGCTGTGATCATTAAAGAACAACGCTCACTAAAGTATCTAAAAAATCCTTACGTTTTGTTTGCCAGTTCTCCCTGATCTTCTCCCTGATCTTCTCCCAACCTCCCTCTATGGTCTCGTCAGTGTCAAGTTCCTGCAGAACCTCAGACCTGTTTAAATGGGCGGAGGGGGACATTCCTGCTCTTAAAGCTTCCCCATGTTGTACTTGACTCATGTGAAAAAGCTCGTGCATCTCTTTTAGCTTTGGCTTAAGTTCGTACACTGCTAGGTGGTGGTAGGTTGCTGCTTCTGCTTTTCTCTTGTTTCGAACATCAAAGAGAGGTTGAATCTGGCCTGGATACAGTTGTGGCCAATTTGGGATCGCATTCTCATCAAGAGACATCCAGACCATCTTGTGAACGTTTTTGTATGGCAAGATTGACGCCCCAATGACAAGATTGTTTTCTGCACAAAGGTCTGTCAACAGCTGGTAGTTCTGGCTCATGGTTCATGGCAATTCCTCTTTAATCTGTACCCCTTTCGTTGGGGCGTAACACATGACTTAACAATGACTAACATGCTGAATATAGTTCTTTTGTTGGATGTCCTGAACTTGACAACTATCATCCTTGAGATGATTGGCTCCCATCCTGTGAGGGCCTGTGGTGCTTTCCTTTCCTCTGTGTTTGACATGCCATTTCACTCTCAATCTGAATAGATTAATTTACCCTTTTGCTCAGTCAGGTCTCACTCGAATTGGTCTACCTTGTCTAAAGTATCCCAAGCACTTGCAAATTGTAGCTTTTCATTTCTTTAGCCATATTTGGTCTCCTCTCTTCCTTGCAGATGATTGACACGTTGCTTGCGCGTTACCTGATCGCCCTCTCACGTTTAGGAGATTTTGCCTACCAGTGTCCGAGAGTCCCTGAGTAGCTCCCTACATATTTCCTCTTGTTGAGGCTCCCAGACTCCTGTTGTCAATTTCTGCATTTTTGATTGTCCTTGTTTCTGTAATCAGTTAAATCTACTGTCGGCTCATCAGCTCTCCAGCCAGCTATTGCCCTGTTGCCCAGCATGATCTGTTTCCGCCTCCCACGTCGATGACGTAGGGTTGGACTTTGGAAGGCTTAGAAAGGAAGTGCGATTCCCAAATATACCCTCTAGCCGCTGAAACACCAGAAAGACGTTTTGGTGTATAGATTTTTTGTTATGAACAGGTGAAGAACATTTTAGCCCTGCCAGGCAACTTCCCAGGATGATGTCTCGTAAAAGTTACTTGTCGGCAATAAATCTAATACTTTATTTAAGTGTTAACACCGACTAGCTTTTTAGTATCTCTATGATCAGTTGTTCTGTAGTGTTAGGTAAGCGTGATACTTGATGATTCTCATGAACGTCGACGGTTGTAATAATAAATAATTAGTCCAGCGCATACTAAAGACAACTGTGTCACCGAAAATTTAATCCTTGCAGAAGGTCTTAACCACGGAATGTCAAGCAGACCTGGGCACAGTAAAGACTGTTGTCAAGCTGCCAGATCACAAGAATAGCAAGCTGTTCCACTTAAGATTCATCAAGGAGAGAGCTTCACAAACCAGTATTAATTTTAGTTAGTCTTAAGCTTTTATTTTAGACCTCTGGCATTTTTGTTCTTTCTGTAACTAACCTTGGGCCAAGTGTAGATAATAGTAGGGTTAGTATTGCAGATTGATTTTCTCCTATTCTTAGGTATTCTTGTACCCCATTGCATGATCATGGAGTTTATTTCTGGGAGATCTGCCAGTGGCGAGAGAGTATAACCCTGAATCATTTAATGAGTCGTACCTTTCCAACCGTTTGACACTTTTACGTTCTGCGACCATTCTCTTTGTTTTTTTAATACGAGTAACCTTTAGACGATTGGCACCTGCTAATGGTGCCGTCATTCAAAGCATTAAACATACCCATCAACTGCATCATCCATCTAAAATCTATTTGTGCATGGAGACTATGTACATCCTGTATATTTACTCAACGGATGATCGATACTCTTGGCATGGACTCCCATAACTCTGCTCTATTCCTAAGGAAAAAGGCTAAAACACTCTTGTTTGGTCGTTTTCTGAATTTGAACCTGATTATCAGGAAACATATATGATCTATACAAACAAAAAGGGCGAACAGGAAATCGACTGCTTGCTCCGGCAACTGTTGTTTTGTTAATTTAGTTATGGTTATTTATTTTTATTATTTTGTTTATCTCAGCCTCCTTTTTTCAGTATTTATATTTTATTATTATTACTACTACTGTCATTATTACTATCAGTATCGTTTTTATTTTTACTGTTCGTATTATCTGTACTTTATTTATTTAAGACACCCGTTGGTGTTATTATATTGTTACACAATTACATGTTCTATGAACTAAGAACTCTCTTTCTAATAATTTATTTATTCATTCGTGACAGTTTTTGACGTGTTATGCGATGCTATTTGTTTTATCTAAGGTAACAAAACTATGTGACTTGTCAAGTGAAGAAGATTCGATTACGTCAGTTGCTTGGTCCGACAGAGTAAGTAGAAGACAAAATAAGTAATAACTACTGTTACTGTTGTCGTTGTTCTTTCTTTTGAAGTCGTTTAACATGGTGGAAATACACAAATAAGATAAGTATTGAAATTTGCAAAGGCGTGTGTCAAGGTGCCATTGCAATGGCATTCCATGTGAGTTTTTCACATTTAATAATTTCAATGCCTTTCCTAGTATCGTAGTAAATTGTTGTTCAGATGATGATACTGTCACATGGTATCTTTTTTTCGCCATGTAACCACCATTATTTATGTTTAGTAATAATACTAGTAATATCCTATTTATCCTGTTTAGTATTATTAATAATCTCTCTCTCTCTCTCTCTCTCTCTCTCTCTCTCTCTCTCTCTCCTCTCTCCCTCTCTCTCTCTCTCCTCTTT
>RDPX01000047.1:365856-401402 GCA_003991215.1 Morbakka virulenta | reverse complement strand
CACACATAGAAACACACACACACACTCTCTCTCTCTCTCTCACACTCTCTCTCTCTCTCTCTCTCTCTCTCTCTCTCTCTCTCTCTCTCTCTCTCTCTCTCTCTCTCTCTCTCTCTCTCTCTCTCTCTCTCTCTCTTCCCCTCTCCCGCTCTCCCTTCCCCATCCTTCTGTCGTTAAAATGGTCAACATATACGTTTGCTGAAAATATTTCTTTCAATTTTTGCCAGGGGAATCATTTGGCAGTTGGTACCAGCAAAGGCTATGTTCAGATTTGGGACACAGCCTGTAGCAAAAAGATCACAGTCCTTGAAGGCCACTCAGCTCGAGTTGGTAAGCATTGTAATAGGTTTTCGTAAAGAAAATGTCGGAGAGAATATTGTTGAATTTCCACGTGACGTAGGTTGGCATGTTAAATAATTTTTTCGCACGAGTAGTGAAACGGTAAAAAACTATTGTCTTAAGACGGTGTCAGCAGCAACAGCTCAATCATCCAATATTATGCACGCTGTGAAATTTATGTATTAAGATGATCTGTTATTTACATGGCTTGGAGGCTCAAATTATGAATTTACCAGATATTGACTAATACTGCACTTTACCTCGTTAGGTAAGGTACTTGATTTTTCGGTATTCACTTTATGATTCTGATCAAATTATGTTATTTCCAATCTCATTATTCATATTTGACAAGTTTACATTGGATCCGCAATATCGTATGAAATGATTCTCTGACTGTTAACCTGCCCCAAATCAATACCCTTAAAATTGATTTTGTCGTTACTATTATCGTATTTATTTGTGAATTGTTACCATACAATCATTGTCGTGACAAATTAGTTTACATTTAGTGACTTATTCCAAAACTGAAATGCTCAATGTTAAAAGATAATAAAGAAGATCGGGAAAGTTTTAAAAATTGGCGGCCTTCTATCGTAAATAGAAGCGATGGCGTGAGTGACTTGAAGTAAGAAAAGGACTATTATGCCGTATTAATTTTGGGTTGGTTTAATAGAAATATAAAATACGATATCAGGCCAAGTTAAGCCATGTCATTATTATGATCCTCTTGGTTTGGTAGCATTTCTGATTTGTTTATATCAAGGATATATATCGAGTATTGTTATTTGTTATGTTGATCATCAAAATTGCACCTTTTATTTCTGTTCTTCGTCCTCTACACACATCGCCAAGGTAACTTTTCAAATGAAAATTCGTAGCAATATATTTCTTGTGATACATGACATTGTCTTGTTTGTTTGTCAGCGCATGTAGCATACAAATTTCTTAAAATATGTAGGTTGTATAAAGCTTTGGGATCAAAATTTAAAGCATCCAAACCAGGAGCTTCAAGAAAGCGCTCTTAGAAATCTTTGCTTTTCAGACTAAGCAGGGCGCAGTGAGGTGCAATGCCACAAATTCCTTCGCTGGCTCTTTTTAAACTAAAAATTGAAATTGGTTAAACTAAGGTTTGGCTAAATCATTCTTTATTTAAAAGATTGAGTTCAACCCAAAGTTGGAGGGGACAGGATATTTCAAACAGTATCGTATACGCGGTTATTTTAATATTTGAATACCATAATTGAAATAACATTATCTCTCCAGAGCAAGACAATATACTTATAGTATAGTAGACCTGATAATTGACTGAAAGCTTTGTTTCTGAGGATACTCTCCTATTTGGGTATGGGCTCTTATGATGATTTGATGATGAGATCCCTCGAAACGTAGCCCACTTTTAACCAACTGGCTTGAATCATTTTTTGCTTCAGGTACTGCACAAATCTGGCTCATGAGCAGTATCACAATTCCAACTGAAGCTGTAATAATTAACATACATAGAATAAGAGGTTGAATTGTGGGAGGAGGTGGATTTGATACTGCCAGTAAATTGACAGTTGTAAAAATTCAGCTTCTAATTCAAAGTTTTGTGCAGTAGAGTCGAGCATGAATTCAGCAAAGCTAGAACAGTGCCATTCAATGCAGTGTCACATTTCCAAAATTTAGTTGCAGAAATATATTGTGGTATAAGTGTGTGTGTGTGGGGGGGGGGTGATTGGGCCAGATAATACCAAAAGGAGTAATTTTTTCCCCATTTAGTATGGGGGGAGGAAGGACCTGCCAGTGAGCCAACGTAACACTACCCTTCTGCTAATATCGCACAAACGTACGAGGAAAAATGGAAAAATATTTGTAGGAGGGTCGTCTATTCCTAGTATTGTTTTTAGTCGTATTCGAATGACCAGTGAGACTATATTTAATTGGTTTGGGAGGGGATTCGTGGGATGTGATCTGTCGTTTTGCAAAGTGATGGTGACCATAATACTGAGGTAACATGGTCAGCGTTATTTTGGCAAGGCTACGTTAAATAGCTTGATTTCAGTATTATCATTGTTTAATAATGTTAAAGCACAATATTTCACCTTTAGGTTCACTAGCTTGGAATAACGACCTTCTCTGCTCAGGAAGCCGAGATCGAATAATTCTACAGAGAGACACAAGGTAAAGAAATGTTACCTTAACCGTTACCGTTGAGAAATCACTTATTTACTCATGCCACCCTAGCAGAAAATATTTGAGTATCACTTTCTATTGTAAAAGTGCCCCTCTGGATTTGAGATTAGGGTTACGGGAACGGTTAGAGTTAGGGGGCCCAGAGTTGTCCGTGGACGGAACCACCAAGATTTATTGTTGTGCATATTTATGCGATTGTGTGTTTGTCCTTAAAACTATGGTGTGGAGGACAGTCGTGTGAAAAGAAACAGAGTTTATGGTAGCACCGTATAGAAAGTTCTATACCAGTATTGTAGGCAAAAATTGGGATTTTACTCGATCATTACTGTTAGATTGCTGATTGCTAAGATATTTGTTTGTCTGTACTTTACCACAAAGTGGTAGTAGATATACATGTGGCATAACCCTGAGCTACTGTAGGAGGTGCTATTTCTTTGTACATTTCCTAATTTTTACTTCCCCTTTTCCTCCTCCACCTGGTATGCTGGGATCAGTTGCTCTGACCTTTTGACCTTGAAGGTCATCTGAATAGAAATCTGAGCAAGGAAAAGCGCAATAATGTGGTTAAAGCTGGCAGGGCATGTGGCTCTGATAGCCTTAAGCACTGGTTTGAATCCACTTCACTTCACATATATTTTTCACTTTTCTACAAATCCAAATCCTATCAATTTATTTTATTTTTATTTATCTTATTTTATTTTATTAATTATGTTATATCATGTCATTATATATATATATATAGTAGTATTTACAAATACCGTCGTCCTTCAGGTTAACTTTTATTGATAAGAATTTATGTACTGTTCTTACTATTACTCTTTCAGGTCATTGAGTCAGACTGAATGCTTGATTGCAATTACATGTGTTTGTTACCCAATCTATTCGATGAAGCGACGTGAAGATGGGCTCATCGACACTATTACTGATTACTATATGTTATTAATACCAATTGCGATAATTTGTTTGTGACTTTTAAAAGTACCACCATTTGTGTGTTTATTTAATTTCAATAGGTTACCAGTTGGCTCGGAGAAAAGGCTGGTTGGCCATCGCCAGGAGGCAAGTAAATGAACTTTTGTTAAAAGGCATATTGTGTTGTGTTTTTAGTATTTATTATGAAAGATTCGTAAAATCTTAAGACAGATTAAAAAATTGTGTAGACAGTTTTATTTATTTATACCAAGACTATAAAACACTTTTTAGAGTATTGGATGCTTGACACTTTTTAACGTAACTGCTTCCGGCTCTTTTGATGAAAAGTAATGAAATAAACTGGTGTCAGCAAGTGTGTGTGTCTGTGTGTGTGTGTCTGTGTGTGTGTTTGTAGAATGTGCGTTATTTTAGGTTTGATTGTTGGGTTTTGTAGTAAAAATATCAGATGAGTGGTATATTAAGTTCTTAATATAATTTTTTAAAACATTCCTTTTACTAAATAGGGCGTGAAATGAATTTTTCAGAATGACCAAAAGGTCGATCTGCCTACTAGTAATTAATTAATGCATAACGCGTGAATTGATAACAGACTCCGTCGACGGCAAGACCGATGTAAAAATTTTCAAATTCATAAAACAATTGGAAGGTCAGGTAAACTGTTGGAACACTGCTCAAATTCGACATACACGACTCGGATTATCGCAATAATAACAACGTATTTTTTATTGTCTGTGTTAACCAGTGATTTATTACATTTGAACTTTGTAAGCACTGTCACATCCGATAATTTTCTTTCATTGCGTAAGTCAACGGGGTAACATGGATAAACTAATTTATCAAGTCGGGGACAAACAGAGAAAAGCGAAAAATTGTAATTAAAAGCTAACAACAAGTCAAAATATACAGTCCTTGTCAGAGAACGAACTGAAGATGTAGGAAACACTGCATTGATTTTAATGTTGTTACCTTGACACCGGGTTCACCTGAGCATCCAGTCAGGTTTGCAGTGCGTGCAGCCATGAAAGCAAGTGACAGCGGCGGTGTTTGAAAGAACATATATCTGACGAATGGCTTCTCGGGGTGCTAGAGAAGCATAAATCCTGGGCTTTATCCAATAGACACCAATCGGATCCGTGCGACCAGTGGTTGTATCCCTGTTAGATAGGAAACACCCCGACTTTCAAGCCCGATTTTTGGAAGAAGCTAGATGACACTTTCACAAAAACGAGCTGTTCAAACATCTAGCTGAACACAGTCCAGACGATGTTTACAAAACAGATAAGACCGGATTATTCTTTGCTGTCGCTAGCACACCACCTTACTTTTATACTAACATGTCAGGGTCTGACAAACTGGTGCTGTAAAAGTCATAAACCATGCTACTTATTCGAAGACTACTGCAATCAAGCCAGTACATACACCCATTCGTAGTACGGGTGAATGATTTTTGTGCCATGCCTTTTGCCACGTCATTTTCCTGCCAGAGCTAAGCAACATTTTTCAAGGTGTGAAGCAAATTATCGGAAATTGAAAACCCCACTATCGCTGCATCTTTAACAAGCGCAACACCGTAAGCTTCATTACTGAAAGCACCCCAGTGCCTTAAGCCCCTCGAGCAGGTTTGAGCCTAAAGATTGTGTTCAAGACTTTTTAAAGGTGACCGAAGATGACCAGGACTCAATGCATGGTTTCCCTGCATCAAAAAAACCTTGCCTCAACTGAGTTCAGTAGCTTGCAGANTCCGATAATTTTCTTTCATTGCGTAAGTCAACGGGGTAACATGGATAAACTAATTTATCAAGTCGGGGACAAACAGAGAAAAGCGAAAAATTGTAATTAAAAGCTAACAACAAGTCAAAATATACAGTCCTTGTCAGAGAACGAACTGAAGATGTAGGAAACACTGCATTGATTTTAATGTTGTTACCTTAACACCGGGTTCACCTGAGCATCCAGTCAGGTTTGCAGTGCGTGCAGCCATGAAAGCAAGTGACAGCGGCGGTGCTTGAAAGAACATATATCTGACGAATGGCTTCTCGGGGTGCTAGAGAAGCATAAATCCTGGGCTTTATCCAATAGACACCAATCGGATCCGTGCGACCAGTGGTTGTATCCCTGTTAGATAGGAAACACCCCGACTTTCAAGCCCGATTTTTGGAAGAAGCTAGATGACACTTTCACAAAAACGAGCTGTTCAAACATCTAGCTGAACACAGTCCAGACGATGTTTACAAAACAGATAAGACCGGATTATTCTTTGCTGTCGCTAGCACACCACCTTACTTTTATACTAACATGTCAGGGTCTGACAAACTGGTGCTGTAAAAGTCATAAACCATGCTACTTATTCGAAGACTACTGCAATCAAGCCAGTACATACACCCATTCGTAGTACGGGTGAATGATTTTTGTGCCATGCCTTTTGCCACGTCATTTTCCTGCCAGAGCTAAGCAACATTTTTCAAGGTGTGAAGCAAATTATCGGAAATTGAAAACCCCACTATCGCTGCATCTTTAACAAGCGCAACACCGTAAGCTTCATTACTGAAAGCACCCCAGTGCCTTAAGCCCCTCGAGCAGGTTTGAGCCTAAAGATTGTGTTCAAGACTTTTTAAAGGTGACCGAAGATGACCAGGACTCAATGCATGGTTTCCCTGCATCAAAAAAACCTTGCCTCCACTGAGTTCAGTAGCTTGCAGACATCGAAGTGGTGCTTGTAGGAATGAGGAGGCTAGCAACAAAAAACTATTAATTGCCGGCAATAAATTTGGATGATCAGGCTTCTCATGGACACAAATACATATGGTCCCCGAGAGATGCAGCCCAGTCTTGGATCAAACACGACACTGAAGATCCGGCCCGCAATGACATATTAGATTCCAGTAAGCAAAATCAGACAACATATTTTGTAGAAGATGTAAATAAAGTTAACCAGTGTGAATATTATGCAAATAATTATTAAAAGAAACACCGAGAATATGAACCACGTGTTAGCGAGGCCATGGTATGTTAAAGCATTTTGAAGGTGCTAAGCCAACCCAAACTCAGAGGAGACAATGTCTTGCAATACCCATAATGTTGCTTAACTACAGTTCCGCTAGTTGGCTTTTTTATTTCAGATATACACTGATGTTAAAAGAGAATCATACAACAGCTATATCCTGGCCAATAATTACAAGATAATTTGTACTATATATTAGCGTAATCACACAGCTTTTCAATGAAATAGTAAGCATGCTGCAATTGAAGCTACATGCTTCGTAATCACGTTTCTGAGCCTATCAACTTGTTGCTCTTATTTATTAATGCAGATGGCTAGAAGGAATTTTCTTTTGACAAATGGCATAGTTATTCGCTCTCAAAGCGCTTGTGAAATGAGGAAAGAAAGTTCGACACATTTTTTTTGGAAGCGGCTGTGACCTTGTGCAAATAAATGTTTAATGCAAGAGTCCTTGGATTTTTGGCAAGGGAATAATAGCTTCGTTTTCTGATCTTCCGTTGGTCGTATTTTAGACAGTAATATAGAATGCTGAAGTTTTAAATAACGTTACTTAGACTTTAGTTTATGTCAAGCTACTGTTATATGTGGAAACACGATTTTTTACAGAATTGCTGGTGAAATATGGACTTACTTTAATTAAAGCTTTTCCCTAAATAGCTTCATTTTTATTACTTATATTGACAGGTGTGTGGACTTCGCTGGTCACCAGATGGGCAACTTTTGGCATCAGGAGGGAATGATAACAAGGTATCCTGAACGAAAATAAAAATAGGAGACTCACAAATATTGCGCGTATTATTACATTTTGACTCAGTGACGAGCATATGGTCACTATTAGATACGTTGCCTGATTACTACATTTCGAATTTTGTCGTTTTTTCCCTCTTTTTAAATATTGCCTATTGACAAGGTTTAACCTTTAAAATCCCAAATACTTTTTTCTTCCCATTTTCCAGCCCCCGGGTTAATTGAACAAATTAGTCATAAGAAACTTAAAAACATTTTCCTTTATTGTTACTCTTCATTTTTAGGGTTTTTCAGGCTAGAGGGAGGACGGTTTTTTGTCGTTTATTCCCCTGTATTGTATGCCCAGCAAATGTCAAGGTTATCATCACATTAGCCCACCTCCAGAATCCACCTGCGACCTCCCCAAGCTTTTTGTTGCAAACATCTTCATTTACTGTATTAAAGCACCATTTTTTTTGTTTGCCTGACTGTTTGCAATGAAGAGTATTTAGCTTATATATTGTATCTTTACTCCAATGTAGAATTCAGCTGTTACAGTTCGGTTGTTGATCTTAATTCATTCATTCTTTCTTACACCATCTAACATTTTCCGTCATAATTGGCGCACATCAGTACTATTCAATAATTCCAATTTCCTCCATCCATTAGTATCTACTTGGTATATTTTGTGGCATATTTACGTCGTTAAGAGAGTTTATTTTTGTGTACTACTGCTTCTCCTACGTACACATTGCGCCAGTTCAGATGTTGATTTTCTTAACATATCTATAGTTGACACCAACTAAGTATTCTATATTTATCTCCTTATTTCCACAGGTATATTCATAACCCCAAATGTCGTTTTTCTCGTTTTATAACTTCAACACCCTTGGAATGTGTGTGCAAAATTTTACTTGTTTGCATTGTATATAGGTATTGGTTTATGTGTTAGTTTATATATTTTGCAATCCTTTCGATTACCAACAGCTTCTCGTGTGGAATTTGTCAAGCACGACACCTTATCAACAATACAGTGACCACACTGCAGCAGTCAAAGCAATTGCCTGGTCACCCCATCAGGTGAGTGTGAAATGGATCTGTTCTTGTTCCATATGTTTCTAGGGTCATGATTAGGTAATATATAGAAAAGGAAATTTAAGTTCTTTGTCGTTGTTGTTTGCTCAAACAGCAACTCCGGAGGGTTTGACGAATGCTGTAGTCTGGAAGCTCTCCACATTCCTAAAAAGCTTTGCCATCATCGGCGTGTCAGCAGGCCAGGTATCTGCTCTTAAGTTCTGGTGGGTGGAACAGGCTTTCAGGAAGAGCTTCAATGGCATTAGGTAAGTGCCATGGGGGTCCACCATGAAACAGGGAATGGTGGCCACCAGTCATATGGGTTGACCCCCTTTAAGGTACGGGAACTGGCACTCCTCCACCCTAGCGAGTTTCCAGTGGAGAAGCACCGTACCAAGAGTCATTTCTATTTTTGTCTGCCATATGAGCATGGCTGCTTTGTGCTACCATTGTGCCCCTGACAATTCAGGTCCAACACGTCCGATTTCAGCTTGATCGGAATGTTCACTTCCCTAAACTGGTTGCTACACCGGGTTTCCTAATCCAATTTACCAATTTTTCTGCATGGTCATCGCATCTTTTGCATCCACAAGGACGCTCTTTGCTGTCCAAACAGCTTGATTTCCGACTTAGCTGCCGGATTGTGAGCAAATGTGGCATTCTGCCTTATCTGCCCAAAAACCTCAAAGAAGCTGGATGTAGGTGGTCTTGGTGAGCACCATGGGGCGTCCACAAGTCGTTAGGCCAGCATGCACCATCTAAACAGGTCAACCATCCTCCCTCGATTCACCAGTGCTCAGCCTGGGGCTAACGCTTTCCAGTTTTTAGGCCCACTGTAAAGAGGTACCCAGACGGCCTGAAACGCGGAAAGCTATGCTGGTTCGGCGAATTTACTCTGCAATGAAAGCGCCATTTATATCACTGTCCATAACAGAATAGCAGCCTTCCACAACGTCCACAAGCAGGCAAAGCAAGTAAGTAAATACTACATGTAGCCACAACTAGGACATAGACTACGGCCCCAGACTATGATGATTTAGGGGTGTGCACCCAGCTGAAACTCCACTACCCATACCACCGCCAGTAGCACTCATACCCTGGAGCCTTTACCCCTGTGAAGACCAAAGAACCCCTGGCCTGAAAGGTAACAAGTGTTAGATTGTTGTTCAAAAGACATTTACCAAATTGATTGTATAGAGCAAATGAATGTTTGTTAGAGAAAATAGACGTAATATATATTTGTCTGGTAAGGCTGTTTTTCAAGAAAAAGGATAAAGCATGCGTTTAAAATATTTGATTTAACTGCTTTATCTAGCTGCAGTTACCAAAACTAACATAACAGAGAAACTTTTACACGCTTTGTCAAACTTATACCGAATATATTATTTAATTGCAAATATGGCAAGGCAGCAAAACTGTTAAACAAATTATACAATTACTTCCTATGTTATTTGTTTATGCTATANTTGATTGTATAGCGCAAATGAATGTTTGTTAGAGAAAATAGACGTAATATATATTTGTCTGGTAAGGCTGTTTTTCAAGAAAAAGGATAAAGCATGCGTTTAAAATATTTGATTTAACTGCTTTATCTAGCTGCAGTTACCAAAACTAACATAACAGAGAAACTTTTACACGCTTTGTCAAACTTATACCGAATATATTATTTAATTGCAAATATGGCAAGGCAGCAAAACTGTTAAACAAATTATACAATTACTTCCTATGTTATTTGTTTATGCTATACTCTTTTGATAGGAAGCCTTACAAAAAGTGTTTACAGGAGAGTCCCAGGCTTTGTAACTCTTTGTCTGCCTGGCACCAGCAAAGTTTATTTATTTTGATGATCCGCGTCGGGCAGGATAAATACTGGCTTCATTTCTTACTTCTTGGTAACTCTCTACTCACTGCATCCAGAATAGACACGTCATTTGAATTTTAAACAATAAAGATTAGACCTTAGCACTACTTGATTTGCAATCCAGCCAGTGTCCATTGTTTGTAGTGGTAGTACGTATTAATCAGAGCATGTTATCATTCAGTGAGAGCCTTTTTTTTGTTCTATCATAGCATGGACTTCTTGCATCTGGTGGTGGAACAGTGGATCGCTGTATTCGTTTTTGGAATACTTTGACAGCACAGCCCTTACAGTGGGTTGATACAGGATCACAAGTAAGTTCCTTGTTCTTTTACTACTGCAACGATTTGAGTGTGTGTCATGGAGGGATACAGTGTATAAAAACTGCATTTAGAGCATTTCTTTCTGATGATAATTTTGTCTCTCGGTGTTGGATTCTTTGTTACCACTAACATATGCATCATTCATATTTCTTGCTATGTCTTTTACATTTCTGTAAACGATAAAAATACAATTTAACGTTAGTTAACTCGCTAACTTGTTGATGGGGCAAACAAAAATGTGCCCCAAGTAAAGCCTTAATTTCTTTTTTCTTCTTCTTTTTCTTCTTCTTCTTTTTCTTCTTCTTCTTCTTCTTCTTTTAATGTAAAAGCCACAATGATATTATTGGTTTACTTACAAAGAACAGATTGTTCTTCATTATCGTGTTGATACAATTTGGAATCAAAAAAATAAAAAATTAAATTTGAATCAAATTTTTACACTATGTCGTTTTCCCTGCCTTCGCTGCCCGTAGTAATCATATCTAACATCTTTAAAGCATTTGATAGGCAAAGGTAGATACCTTCAATTTTTTAATGTTATAGTATATTATATTTTGTAAATATATAAAAAATTGGTGATAGCCATATATACGTTTGACTGCATTGATTTCCATTTTAAGTAGCTCAGTGAATTGCTTCAGAAAAAAATCCAATTAATTCTGTGTTTTTCAAAGACACGGTGGTCAGGCGATAAAATTCTTGCTGTGAAAAACTGAAACTATGGTGAAAAAAAATTACTAAAATATAGCTTAAATCAACGAATGATATGATAGGAAAGTTTGACAGTCCTTTTCTTTTTGCAACAGTAATTATTGTGCAACACTTCACTTTTTTTTCATGTTTTGCATCAAGTACCCATTTCACCTATATACTTTTATTCACAGTTGATATATTTTAAGGAAGTTAAAAACCTTTTTTTAAGTTTTAATTCCCTTGAATAGATTTAGTATTTCAAGATTTGACAAAAAGTGTAGGTACGAGGAGTGTGACGGTGAAATTCTTCCGATGTACACTTTTGGTTATTATGAAGTAATATTTAGTTGTCATTGTTAGTCATTGATATAATAGGAGGTAGAGCCATACCTAACGTAAAGAACACCTAAAAGGAACTCGCAAACAGCATAATAACCACCCTAAGGAAGATACTGTCAAAACCAAAGGTCCCAGGGCCCAGTTAAAGAAAGGAATAATATGGTTTATGAACTACATTGTAACGATTCTCCAGCCTTCAGTATTGACTACTCTTAGATCAAAGGGAAAAGAAACCCAAAAGAGCTCCTCAAAAAGGTGACACTAAGAGTAATGGAATGACCGAATTGTGTTGGAGCAAGACATCGTAAACTTTCAAGGGCTGTCATAGGCAGACAGCGAAATGCGTGACGTCATATGCTATGCTTCGGCTAAGTTAGAGATCGGAATGGGACAACTGTAATAAGCTCTTCACTAAATGCAGGCATTAATTACTTTAAAACGTCTATGCAATTTCGTTCATAAACACTGTATTAAGTTTTTCTTTATCAGTTTATCTCGCACAAAATTAAATACTGGATTACATTATATCATCATGACTTCTAGTTCATGATTTCTGGTTTGTGCTTTCTATTCATTTTACTTTTTACAATACGATCATAAAGATTACTTGCTAAGACTGATGGTGTTGGCATCTCCCATGTGACAGTGATGATCAGTAATCGTCATAAGGGACTGTCATAATAAATCCTTACAGTAGAGTGCTCAGTAGATAGTGGGATGCTTAATATTTCTGGAATTTTACTGACCCCACCTGACCGTATTAAGCCACCCTCACAAACCCCAATTTATTAATGTTTGCTTTTCAGGATGAGCAGGGCGAAAGAAGATGTAACAGACGAACAAAACGAGCCAAACGTGTTCTAAAATTTATTTCACTAATTCGAGAGTGTTTATATATGTTGACATTATAAATCCCTTATTTCTGTTTACTACAAGATTAATTATAAGTTGGGCAAAATTCTGACAGCCCCCGCTTAATAACCCCTTCGGCTTATTTCATTCTGAAGTAAAGCCCAACCCCACCATATTATTAAGACCCTCCTTCTATTAAGCACCTGAGAAGATTCTGAGCCGTTGTTAGTCTTTGCTAACCAACTCTACCACTGCTATCTATGACTGAGAAAGTTAATATTTTGTACACCAGGTAACTGATGCTAGGAGCTTAGTAAATTAGCGCACTTCGTTGGTTTTGAGTAACTACGCTTTAAGATTTTGCATGTTTCTACCCTGTAACAGACAGGTAGACGGGTGACTGGTGTCCACTGAATGTTAGGTTCGTTAAAGGCATTATCACAGATAAATGTCCTTTTAATCCAAACAAAAGGTGCAACATAAAAAAAATGAAGTAAAATACACGAAATCTTTCAAATCAAAACTGGCAAGCACAACACCAGACAGGTAGTTTTTGCAGTAATGTGTATGCCCTGCTGGGGCTCACGACAAGCGAGAAATACCACCTCTCTTTAAGACTTTAAGACATTAAAACTGCGTGTTGTGCCTTGAGAGCTTAGAAGTTATTTGCTGGATGCAAGATCATACCTTCTTGTTGGGTACTAAAGAGATACAAGACAAAGAAACCAATACAACAACAACAACAAAACAAGAAACACAACTTATTTCTCACACCGCAGCAGTCACATCAACAGAATATCAGTGCTTTTAAGTGTTTCTCAAAGTGAAGCTCAGGAAAAGATTACAATTCACGACATGATAGAGCTGTTATGTTAATGTTTTCTACTAAGTCTATCAAGTTGTTAATTTTCATGATCATTTTGTCATTTTACAGTTTTATAAGTGTTACCTCTGGAGTAGTGAAATAGAATTTCTTTTGTTTATACCGGCGATATCGGCTACAAAAGTAGAAAAAAACTACGGTTAGCAGTTTTAGATAAATTTCTGCAAATATTTTGAAAAACCACCAGTGGTTTGACGTTATGAATAGAAGTGGTAGCCTACTCGTTTTGAATTCCCCTAGTACCGGTTTTGTGCTGCTTTTCTGCATTACTATATTTGTGATGACTTCAATTGCGGTTTCAATGCAATTGCTGCTCGTGGTATTAACAGCGGAACCTTCTAGTTATTGCGCTGCTATACCAAACACTGCAGTCACGTGCCTAGCGACTCCTTGCGCCCAAAGCAATCTGCCACAAATTAAGAGGAGAATTTGCTGGTCTGGCGGTGTTTAGCGTATAATCGCAGCAACGTAAATTGAGACTGACAAACAAGAAATTAGACTGATAATTTTTAGTGTTGCTGGAGTTAAGCCTGTGATTTAAATAACAATACTACAGACATGGTCTTATGGTGCAACATAATTAATCAAACAGCAGAAACAGTCGCAAAAGGAAGAGGGTAGAAAACAACCTTGGTATATTAACTTGTGTGCATTAAAATAAGAAAATAAGATTTTCTCTCTCTGTGTCTGTCTCCTTCCCTCCATATATATATATATCTTTCTATCTATCTATCTATCTATTTATCTATCTCTGTGTAATTGGTTATACATAATGACGATCATCTATGTAAACGGGTGCCTTCTCACATCTAGCCATATAGGCGGTTTGAAAATTTTCTTCTCAAATATCTTTTTTGGCACTCCTATTGTTGTTTTATAGTGTGACTCCCATATCCTTTGATATCATTTAACGCTATGTAACACCAAGGATTGTTTTCCAACAGTTATTTTCAAATTCTTTTACCTCCTTTTCGCCCTCATTCCGCATAAAGTATTAAGACCCCATTTACATACATCAGGCCATGAAATTTCTGCTGAAGAAAGACAAACTGTTATTACTCAACAACGATGTCAAAGTTTTGGTGGAAGAGATGGCAAGACTGATGAATGGGGAAAATCCAAGGGAAAACAGATGGTGCACAGAGAGTGATGAAGATAGACCTCACTGAAATTACAGGCTTTGGAGTAGAAAAGGCCCTAAAGAAAATGAAAAATGGTTAAGTAGTTGGACCTGACAATCTCCCAGATGAGGCGTGGAAGTGTTTGGAGAGACCTAGGGTACAATACTTGAAACGAGAGATAAACAGATTTATGGACCAAGAGAGAATCCCGAGTGATTGGAGGAAAAGCACACAGATAGCAATTTTCAAGACCAAAGGAGATATCCTTGAATGAAGGTAACACAGAGGTATCAAGCTCATGTTTCACAGTATGACACTATATGAGAGAGTGCAGGAAAACCACCTGAGGAATAATGTGATGATTAGTAAAGAACAGTTTGGTTTCATGAAAGGGAAATCAACAACAGGTGCTATATTTGCCCAGAGACAGCTACAAGAGAAATGAAGAGAAGGACAGAAGGACCTCCACAGTGTGTACATAGACCCAGAGAAGGCTTATGACAAGGTGCCTAAAGGACACCGCTATGGTACATGCGAGACAAGGTGGTACCCGAAAAGTACATCAGAGTAGTGAAAAATATGTACCAACAGTTTGAAACGGCTATGAAATGTGCCGTCGGTACAAGCGAAGCATTCAGTGTGAATGTGGGTTGACATCAATCAGCAGCACTCAGGTCATTCCTGCTTGCCATCATTATGGACTCTTTGACAAGGGAAATCAGAAAGGAAGCCCCATGGTAAATGATGTTTGCAGACGATGTGGTACTCTGTGCAACAGAAAAGAGCGAGATCGCAGAAGACCTGGAACAGTGGAGAGCAGCTCTGGAGAGGAGAGGAATGAAGGTATCACGATCAAAGACCGGGTACGCGTGTTTTCATTTTACGACATGGGAAAGTATCGAGATGAAATCGTCACAGTTACCACAGGTAACGGAATTTAAGTACTTCGGAAGCAAATTACAGAGTGATGGTGGAGTGAGTGTGAAGATTACCCGAATAATCCAGTATGGCTGGAACAACGGGAAAAATTTGCAACGAAAGAATTGCACCACAGATAAAGGGTAAAATATAGAAGATGGTAGTGCAGCCAGCACTGCTATATGGACTTGAAACTCTACAAGTCAGTGTCCGGGACACCAAAAGACTGGAAGTGGTAGAGATGAAAATTTGCAGATGGGCATGTGGACATACGTTACGAGATCACGTCAGGAATGATAATATTGCGGAGAACATCACGGAGAAATGCTGAACAGCACGGTTGAAATGGTCCGGGCATGTTAGAAGGCAGGGAGAGAACTATGTTTGCCTGAGAATAATGGAGATGGCACCACCTGGTAGGAGAAAAATCTTTAAAGCGTCCTTGAAAATTGAGGAGACTTGCTGTCACCAATATCAAAGTGACATTGCAGTTAATTAAATCAGTGTGTGATAATATTAATATTAATAATAACAAAGTTAATAATCGTAATGGTAAAGAGCAAGAATGGTTTAGATTATTGTTATTGTAGTTATAGTAACGCATTGCTTAGTTCCTCAAGGAATACAGCAGACATAACACTTTTATGAAATGGAAAAAGAATCTTGCTACAATTACAATTATTTCCGTTTTTCTTTTCTCCCAAGGTATGTAATATAGCCTGGTCAAAACACTCAAACGAATTAGTAAGTTTACCATATTGTAATAATTTTTCATTAAGGTTTCTTGCAGTTACAACGCACATTGAAAACTAATTTACTGTTGCTTGAGGTGCAGCCGATTTGACTTTACTTACTGGCCTCGTTCGGGAATTTCTGTGGTATCGGCCTTGGCCCAAAAAATATGTCGTATTTTCCGGCCATGTTTATGAAAATCCGTCGTCTAGAACATCAAACTCTGTTGGCATTTTTGTTATTTGGTTTTAAACTTGTCGTTGATATACTTATCTTTGGAGCTTATAATACACAGAATACCCACTGTACTGAATTCTGGGAGTGACGTATTGGTTGTACGAACGTAGATAATTTTCAGACAACCTAGCGTAGAGTAATAGTGTTAACTCTATTTTCAGCTGACATCTCCAAAGTATTGGTCGACGTGAGTGAGTGCGAACTATTTTGTTTAGAAAAGGAGTTTTGTGTCCGAAGAAGGAATCCCATCATATTTTCTCGCATGGTTTAGACTGGTTTATTATAACCAAAAAATGATATTGTACGGTATTGTTTGGTACCTTATTGTAAAAGTATAACAGGTATAGAATTTGCCATGTTTTATCAAGACTAATTAGTTACTTAGAATCATATTTATGTTTTCATTTTTTTAATTGTTTACTTTAGGTTAGTACCCATGGCTACTCACAAAATCAGATACTTGTGTGGAAATATCCGGCACTTCAACAAGTGACAAAACTGACTGGACACACTTTTCGAGTTCTTTATTTGGTGAGATATTTTTTGAGAAACACATTTGAATATATATATATATATATATATATATATATATATATATATTTACAGCCACATTTATATCTAGTTTACCTGAAAGCTAATGGTTTTCAGGTAAACTGTCTTTAAAATCGCTAGTTTAATACACACAAGATGTGTATAATATGACTTCACATCAATTATTGCCGCCTTGAAGAATTTTTCCAATATCCCGATTCAGTATTTGTTTCCTTTTTGTTTTTTATGTATATATGTTTGTATATTTTTTGTATTTTTANATATATATATATATATTTACAGCCACATTTATATCTAGTTTACCTGAAAGCTAATGGTTTTCAGGTAAACTGTCTTCAAAATCGCTAGTTTAATACACACAAGATGTGTATAATATGACTTCACATCAATTATTGCCGCCTTGAAGAATTTTTCCAATATCCCGATTCAGTATTTGTTTCCTTTTTGTTTTTTATGTATATATGTTTGTATATTTTTTGTATTTTTATGATATTTTGTATTCTGTCAATTTATTTGACGAACAAGGCCATTAAGTCATAGGAAGCTGGGGACTAGTAAGGTACGATAGCTTATAATTAGGCTGCGACTACTTTATTTGGTAAGTTAACAACAATTCTAATAATAATATGGGGATAGAGGTTGGTTAAAATGGTACTACTGGTAATTTGTGGCTTTTGAATAGTGAGCAAGAATTTTTGGACCTTTTACAAAAATCTGGGTAATAATTTGGATGTTGCAGAAGTTGCTGAAAACTTTGTTGTGGAGGAAATGGAAAATAATAATCAGAAAGATTCCGGATACCTGAGGAAACAGAATGTGACTTGATTTCCATTGACTATAGCTTGCGAAAGACCTAAGACCGAAGCAAAAGAACAAAATAATAATAACATCTCAGGGAGATGGAAATTGAACGCCATGAATCAACATTACAACAATGAGCACTGCAAGGTACGGCAAACGTACTGCGAATAGCGTTTTCTGTCTGGGATCGAGTTGGACTTTATTGCAAGTATATAATATAACATCTTCAGTTATAATACTGTGTAAGAAAGAGATATAATAACAATGATAACGATGATAATAATAATCTTAATAACAATAGTAATAATAATGATGATGGTGATGATGACATATTGAGAAGCATGAGTTGGCCATCAAACTTCAGTGTGAACTTCAGTGAAAACTGTCTTTGTGACGGCAAGAAATTTATTTTTGTCTTTCACATAAAAGTGATCGGGATCTTTTTTAACTTATCATCATCCATTAGAAAATGGATACCAGAGCTAATATCTATCTGAGATTTTATATACAATATTAATAATATGATAAAGTATTAATAAGATAAAAATTGTATTTTGAGAAATCCTTCTCGCCAATTTGATCATCATATAGAAAAGAGAGAAGGAGAGCAATGTAAAATAATCATAACCTGAAGTATGAAATTGTTGGAATATGGAAAAAAAAGTGGAGATGATACATACTGGTAATTATTATAGCATAAGGGACAATGAAAACGAATTTTTGATATACAGTTAGAAATGTTAGAAGTGAATCATACGGTTGAGATTTTGCAGAGGTCACGTTTGCATGGAACAGCAAGGAAAATATTGGATAGAAAGTGAAGACTAGGAAAATAAGTAATGTCATGATACCTAACACCCACTGGGTGTGGTCCGTTATCGTAGAAAATAACCCAATAAAAAGAAACACATTACTGAGAGAAAATACTTCATGGAAAGTTCCCACTGTGTACTGATATAATAAATTGTCGTTATTGATGACATTTTAATATGAAAATGGGCTTTTCAAGTTTTTACGACCCTGATTTCTGCCACCCACCAAAAGTTTTTGATGTTGCGAAGTAATAACAATAAGCTAGAGGAGCCTGATAACTACTGTTGTGGGTCAATTATTCTAATAGCAATGTAAATTTTTACCATTACCAATTTGATTGGTTATTTTAAATACCCAATGATATTTTACAATAATTTTTAACCTATTTGGAACTAATCATTTGTTAATTGATGAAATGTGCGTTTTGTTTTTTCCCCTCAGTCAATGTCTCCTGATGGTGAATCCATAGTAACTGGTGCAGGGGACGAAACATTGAGATTTTGGGATGTTTTTAGCAAAGCGCGGGAACATAAGGTGAGTACACACAGAACAGTCATTAACGTTATTTTAAATCATTCATTTGTTTTACTAGCTTAATAAATCTTTCTTAAAATTGGGTTGACTCTATACATTGGCAAAATATGTATTATGACTACCAAATTAAATAAAACTAAACTCAGGAGAGAGGGACAGACAGACAAAACGAAAGAAAAGGAAGACAGAAAGAGAGAATGGTTGTTGCAAGAAGAAAGTAAGGCATCCGAACTTGAGTAATTTTTACAGAGTTAAAGTTTCAAAGAATCACGATACCCTAGTCCACAAAATCAGGTAAGCATTTATAGCGCTAAAAGTAAGAAACAGTTTTATGCCATAAAAGAAAAATACCTGGCACTACTGCAACTTAAATACAGAACAATCCTTTTGCACAGCGAGAATTCTGTAGGAGTACAGAATAAATTCAGATTATAGAGAAGATGTGTTAGACCAATTTCTAAATTTAGCGCATATCACCTTTAAGAATTAAGGTCTCCGACAGTGAACCATGCAAAGTAAGCAGATCTGTTATGGAAAAATCCAGTAAATAGATTTATTAATTAAAGATCATTACCTCTAATTGTATTATACCTGAGATAATGTGTATACAAACGTTAACTTACAACAACAAGAAGGTCAACAGAAAAAATAGAAAACCGAATAGTCATTACTTAACGCAAGTGAAAAGATCAGTTTTTTAAGATTTGATATTACCTTTGTAAAAGCTTACCACAACTTCCCGGGCCCAACAAGCCCCCCCCCCTTCCTCCCTTAATCCCTAGTTAAATATTTTTTTTAATTGCTGTCTATTCAGAGTTACTGGACCCTTTTTAATCTCCTCGTCATAAAGTACCATCTAGAGTTTAGACTTTTTAGTACAAACAACATTGCAACTAAACTACTAAAGCACTGTGTGTATATATTAATCTTTAAAATTATTATTTATAGATAGGAAATACAGCGTTTTCCCGATTAAGCACCTACGCTTTGATAAGCGTCACTTGGCCTGTAGAGTACGTTACACTTGGTTTTATGTTGGAAAGAGGTGGTTTTTTTCTCCGGACTCTTAATTTGACTTTGAGTCTCACTGGTATTTTATTCTTGTAAATTTATTGAAGGTTGAACCTCAGGTAATAAAATAGATTTGGAATCGTTATGTTTCTTGTTTTGAATAGATAAAGATTTTTGAAATCCGCTGTTTTTTGGTAGCAGTTAACCACATTTATAATTTTTGTACAAAAGAACAAATTTCTTACAAAATGCATTGTTTCTCGGAATCATGTGGTTTTAGTCAAAGTGCGAATTTTCTTGCTGACGTTTTGACTTATTAAAAGCAAAGTAAAAAGAGCGGAGGTTATGAAAGAAATGGATGGAGAAGAAAACCCATATTGTTTATTTGTTTATGGTTCTTTAGCAATTTTTGACTATGTTTGAACAATTTATTAACTTTACGTGAGGCCTATGCATAAACATCTGCCAGATGCCTCAGTAAACCTCATAACCTGGTACCTCGCCAAGTAATAATTAAATATTTGAGGCCACGTGTGAATCAGCAGGCGTTAGAGAAAAGGCGGAAAACCCACCCTCTCTCGCTATAAAATAAAGAGATTGTTAATGGATTGATGAAAAGGAGAATGATAATTTCTCAGAGCATTGTATTTGACTAAAATAGCATTTTAATTTTTTAATGAAACAAGTCCATCAAGGAAGGCCGAGTTAAAGCTGTAGATGACTTTGATAGCCACCGTTCTTGCATTGATGACTGCCCACACCTAAATCATATCTTTGGCAAATGTTCATATGAATCGTGAAGGTGCCATTGTTTTTATTCATGAAGTAAGTGTTTTTCCTAGGAAGTGCTGCAGTGAAGCTGTTTAAAGGGGTTGGGTGGTACTGTCAAATTTTCTGTTGATTTTAATAGTTTGTTTCAATTTTTGACTTTCTTACTTTACAGGAATGCCGGTCAGAACTGAATATGTTTGCCCATATACGCTGAGCTTTTACAACAGAAAAACCAAAAGAGAAATTGTGTTTTAATTCCGGACACTGAAGCGAGATAACTTCCGCAAGGCTTTGTGTTTTTTCGTCTGTTGCAATATATTCGTACCAACATTCAAATCTCCAGTAGGAAGGTTTATGAATTGATCATCTCAACGCCACAAATATTAATTACTATTGCTCATTATTTTATTTTTTTAAATTTGAAACAACGGTTAGCGTAACTGATTATAGATTGCATCGTATGGCGATGAGTGGCAGTGATTATATTTGCCCCGCAACAGCTTTATTTGCCAGCTGTTACGTCGCTGTGAAGTACAAATGTTCCCCATGCTGGTTTTGGTGTGCTTTTGATAGTCTTCCGTTATTCGTAGACTGTGGAGTCGTGTAGTTAAGATAAACTCTGCTTTCGTTACCGTTATGGGCCACCCAGTCAGGGGTGGGTAGTCATGCCGCTTTTCGATACTGTTTGTAATACCACTATGACGTGTTGGGGACAGTCGGAAACTAATAGCGCTTCCAATATAGCAGTCACGTCGAGTTTTTAAAGCCACTGTCTTTTTCAAGCAGCGAAGAAGAGGTTGCAGTCCATGTAAACAGGTCACACCCCATGTAAATATTATCCATTGTTTCTTATTAAGAATTAGCGGCTAGGTATTTAGCATTGTTTTCCTGCCCCACATTTTTGGCAGCACTTCAGCTAAATCTAATTTTTTTGCCATTTAAATATATGCTCCGAAAACCAGATATAAGGTACGCAATTTAGCGGAAACAGTTTTTTTGCCCCGTTAATGCTCAACAGAGACTGTAGTTGTTAACCTATCCATATAAATCCCTTAACAGCTGTTTTTCTTGTGTGCTGGGACGTGCAACTGGCACAATATAATAGTAAACCAGTATATTGCAACTGATTCAGATACCAAAACTATTTAAATAAACCAAATACAATATCAGCTGATTTGTAACAATGTATTGTTTACGTCACAATATGGTGTAAATGTGTACTCATCCTATGTCACTTGATTGCAACATGGTTTTTTTTGTAAAATATAACGTCTGGAAAGATTTGTGTCATGTAATTGCGTCATGGATGATTGTTGTACAGCTAACTTAACCCTGATCTTTTTACGATACCGCGTATTTAGCTGTTTATTTGCGCGCTGCAAACACTGACAGCTGTTGTAAATGACAGTCAAGTAATCTTAGGTGAATAGCAGCCATTTGGCTTTAAAATTGTTTGTATTTAACGTCGGACACATAACACATAAATGAAGTAATACCGTCGTAACTATACCGCATAGAAATTAGAAGTAAGAAGAAATGTATTTCTTTTTAAGGCAGTGAGAGTATATAAAACAAGTAACATTTTTAGAGGCGGTTGCATTTTCCTGTCTTTTTGACCACTTCATCTTAAGCAGAGTATTTTGATATTATTAGATGTAGTAGTATAAAAATTATTTAATTTGATATAATTATTGTACTTTATAACATATTGGCCAAAACAAAATAAGGCTGAATGGAGAAAAATACTGGCTTAACAGGTTTGTTCCATTGCAGATTTTACCGGCCAACGTGCTTCTAACATCAGTATTGAGTTTAAATCATTTTTGAAACTTTGTTTTTGTGGAGCTGGCCTACCTTAAGACTAACTTACAAAATTATACAAGTGTGTGTCACACCTGCTTTGCAAAAGCTGGACCACCTGTGAACTACAAAGAAATGTCTCTTTCCAGATCCAGATAAATCACCAGAACAGTTCTGTACAAATCGCAGCACTCTCACACGGTTGACCAGTGAAAATATGAAAATATGAAAATAGTGAAAATATGGGGATACTCAGTGTTGGGTCATATCCTTTCGATGCTCTTTGAGACCCAACTTACTTACCGAGCATAATCGTGCTGGCTTTTAACATAATTTTAATGCTCTGAAGGCCAAGAATGCATAGAGTATTTCCTGAGAACATGGTAAATTGTCTTAGGGCTTGAAGGATGGGTGCTATAACTTGCTCGTACAGCTGGAGCTGTGAAATTGTTATCTCCATCTCAGTAGCAGTTTTGCTGACCATCAGGCTTTTTNGTGTGTGTCACACCTGCTTTGCAGTTGCAAAAGCTGGACCACCTGTGAACTACAAAGAGATGTCTCTTTCCAGATCCAGATAAATCACCAGAACAGTTCTGTACAAATCTCTCACACGGTTGACCAGTGAAAATATGAAAATGTGGAAAATATGAATATATATGTGAAAATAGTGAAAATATGGGGATACTCAGTGTTGGGTCATATCCTTCCGATGCTCTTTGAGACTTAACTTACTTACCGAGCATAATCGTGCTGGCTTTTAACATAATTTTAATGCTCTGAAGGCCAAGAATGCATAGAGTATTTCCTGAGAACATGGTAAATTGTCTTAGGGCTTGAAGGATGGGTGCTATAACTTGCTCGTACAGCTGGAGCTGTGAAATTGTTATCTCCATCTCAGTAGCAGTTTTGCTGACCATCAGGCTTTTTTTTTTAACCAATTCACAAATAAGCGTTGCCCTTTCTGATCCATGTCTGACATTTAATTCGCATTTGTAACCAGATGTTTTTTGTCACTCATAATATTGTTTATTATCTATTATTGTAATGAAAAGAGAAAAGCTATGTACAGAATCAATTATACCCATTGGGAGGGCCATACAAGGCCATGGAATTGTTATCCCTAGGCTGCTTCCTCATGCAAACTGACAGTAACTGTGCATAGATTTACTGTCGCTGTCTTCTTTTTTGTGTGTGATAGAGAACAATTACAATTCGGTTTTCCAGGACCAATTTTGTACAGCCAACGATGCTATGATATTTGTTACATGATTTTAACGAAGCCACAGTGAGCTGCACTGTAAGCTCTATGAAACTCTTATTTTTAAACGTGAGACGATGACTCAAAAATGAGTGACGTGCAATTCTTATTTCAAGTAGATTTCTAGCCACTGTTGCTCAAAATAAGTACAGAAGTCTGATGAAAGTCAATATTGATAATGAAGGTCTATATCAAGCCATAGGAGACAACGCCTATACCCAACTTGGTTAAACTAGAAGGCACAATACCGGAACTGTAGTTAACTGTCCTGAAAAGGTAGAAATTATAAGCCAAGATGCTCAAATCCTATCAAGAGCCCAACATTCGTATTTTTACACGTGCTTGCTTACAACAGCATCCAGGTCAGCAACGGAATGACAGGAACAAACCACTAATACAGTGATGTGCAAACATTTTATTTAGAGCCACCCAAATGTGTCAGCAAGCTGAGGGCAGATAACAGTTTTTATAAACAAGATTATTACTAAACAAAGCTATTGTTATTAGACACTTCTTAATGGTTGAACTGTAAGTTATCTACATCAAAGAATTTTTCTGACATCTTAGTAGACAAAGCAAAAGTCAATAATAGTACTAATTATGAATAATGTATCGTACATCAATGTTAGAATTTGACATTCAAAACTCTGTCGGAACCATGGAATTGGTATCTCTTTCAAAATAGCTTTTAAGTCGGAGCTCGATGGTACTGGTAGAATTTCTCAGAACGTCAGTACTGAGGACAAAAATTAAAACGTTTAACAAGTTATACTTTTTACTGACTGCATGTATGTATGTATGTGTGTGTGTGTGCGTGTGTCCAAAAAATTACAAACTCTTTCAAATGTGAAAACTTAACTTGTCCTAAGAGAGCCCACCGAAGTCTTTGAAACCAACATTCAGAAAACTTTTGTTCAATCTTAAATCACATTGAATATCAACCAAGTCCATCAGGCAATTATTTAGGACCTCACTACAGTCAAAAGGAAATGGTGCAGCCATCAAACTTAAAAGGCTTTTTTCAAATGTTTTAAAAACCGATAATTTTTTTTTCGAATCCATCTTTCTGTTCAACACGTTGTTAGCCGTACTTCTGATTCAGTTCAATATCAACAATTACACATTTTAGCATTGGACAATGAATCAAGGTACCTTGTTCCACTTTATTATTTTCTAGACCTTTTATGTTAACGTTCTGGTTTTTAAGTTCTAAAAATCTGTCCTGGTGTGAAATCAGGAGATCAAAATCAGGTTACATTTCTCACGAGAGAGACAATTGTTTTCTTGTGCATTTTCGACCGTTTTGTTTGAAATGGTGTATTTGTTGGGGTCTCTATGTACAGTAGTTTTTGTTTCTAGCTTATCGAAACTCAAAAAAACCTTGCACTGCGAAAATAAGTTCGAGGAAACAACGAGGTTGAGTCTCAACCTATGAAAAGGAGATTTAGATAACCAGTGTTGGCTAGAGGATAAAATTTGAGCCACCTTTGGAAATATCATAGAAGACGATTGTTACATGAAGGTTTTAAACGGCTATCTTCGAAGTTGTAACAAGAAAAGGGCTATTTTAACTTACTGTAAGTGTATATCTTAGTAATGACAACCATTGTCTTGGATGTGGAGGAAGATTATCTGTCTTACTTATTACTTCCTCCAATACCTTCATTTCTGCATCCTTCGCTTGATTATTGTTAGCGTCAAAACCAAACTCAATTAACAACATTTTTTTTGCCACGACTAAGACTTTTACACTCCTGTGTTCAGGAAAAATGTTCTCTTTTTCCAAAAACGTATTCATCTTATCTAATGTTACTCCTGTTTAAAATTTCCATATTAGAGGAAAGCAAATAAAAGAGCGATAGTTTTCCACTACATTACTATTTGCAGGGTCCTTTTGGCGTAGCACTGTACAAACATACGTCGCCCATGCTGGTAAATCATGTTTATACTCCAATATCTTATTCAGTTGATAAGCAATTCTCAAATGAAGGTAAGTAAGTGAGACTCTTCATCCGATAGCTTAAAACCCCACCCTTCCCTGGTACTTTCCTATTCAGGATCTTTCGACATTGCTTCTTTATATTTTCAGCAATAATCCTTACTGCTCCCAAAGGTGATATCTGTTTGCCGCATTTTTTTTATCTTGTAACAATGCAGCTTCTCTTCAGTGTTTCTTTTTGATGCCCCAAATCTCACCCTAACATCTCAGTCTCCTCAGCATCTGGATCATCTCCTAAAGATTTGTAACCTCAATATATATAAATATAAATATATAT
This sequence comes from Morbakka virulenta, assembly GCA_003991215.1. Taxonomy (NCBI): domain Eukaryota; kingdom Metazoa; phylum Cnidaria; class Cubozoa; order Carybdeida; family Carukiidae; genus Morbakka; species Morbakka virulenta. The sequence goes on along the minus strand of RDPX01000047.1, from coordinate 375,385 downwards.
ACATATATATACATATATATATATATATACTCAATCTGCAGACAGTACTGTTTCGCCCTTTGTGGGCTCATCAGTCCAGCACAGANAATATCAACAATTACACATTTTAGCATTGGACAATGAATCAAGGTACCTTGTTCCACTTTATTATTTTCTAGACCTTTTATGTTAACGTTCTGGTTTTTAAGTTCTAAAAATCTGTCCTGGTGTGAAATCAGGAGATCAAAATCAGGTTACATTTCTCACGAGAGAGACAATTGTTTTCTTGTGCATTTTCGACCGTTTTGTTTGAAATGGTGTATTTGTTGGGGTCTCTATGTACAGTAGTTTTTGTTTCTAGCTTATCGAAACTCAAAAAAACCTTGCACTGCGAAAATAAGTTCGAGGAAACAACGAGGTTGAGTCTCAACCTATGAAAAGGAGATTTAGATAACCAGTGTTGGCTAGAGGATAAAATTTGAGCCACCTTTGGAAATATCATAGAAGACGATTGTTACATGAAGGTTTTAAACGGCTATCTTCGAAGTTGTAACAAGAAAAGGGCTATTTTAACTTACTGTAAGTGTATATCTTAGTAATGACAACCATTGTCTTGGATGTGGAGGAAGATTATCTGTCTTACTTATTACTTCCTCCAATACCTTCATTTCTGCATCCTTCGCTTGATTATTGTTAGCGTCAAAACCAAACTCAATTAACAACATTTTTTTTGCCACGACTAAGACTTTTACACTCCTGTGTTCAGGAAAAATGTTCTCTTTTTCCAAAAACGTATTCATCTTATCTAATGTTACTCCTGTTTAAAATTTCCATATTAGAGGAAAGCAAATAAAAGAGCGATAGTTTTCCACTACATTACTATTTGCAGGGTCCTTTTGGCGTAGCACTGTACAAACTTACGTCGCCCATGCTGGTAAATCATGTTTATACTCCAATATCTTATTCAGTTGATAAGCAATTCTCAAATGAAGGTAAGTAAGTGAGACTCTTCATCCGATAGCTTAAAACCCCACCCTTCCCTGGTACTTTCCTATTCAGGATCTTTCGACATTGCTTCTTTATATTTTCAGCAATAATCCTTACTGCTCCCAAAGGTGATATCTGTTTGCCGCATTTTTTTTATCTTGTAACAATGCAGCTTCTCTTCAGTGTTTCTTTTTGATGCCCCAAATCTCACCCTAACATCTCAGTCTCCTCAGCATCTGGATCATCTCCTAAAGATTTGTAACCTCAATATATATAAATATAAATATATATACATATATATACATATATATATATATATACTCAATCTGCAGACAGTACTGTTTCGCCCTTTGTGGGCTCATCAGTGCAGCACAGAGCTTCTCAGACATAACTCTCTGGCCATGTTGCCGGAGCAAACACAGCTTAAAGAGTAATTGTGGGATCCTGTCAGAGTGCTCAAACCACGCATGCGAAGTGAGCATTGCATTACGCTAACAACAGCTTCCCAAATCTCAGATAGAGTACTCAACCAAACTTTAGCTTCTATGACCTTGATGATTCCATTAGCTCTTTCAGTCTTAAATCTTAAAGTTTTCCTATTTATCATTTTTTGAAACATTATTTCTTCATTTGTTCTTCCTTCAGCCATCATTTGCTTTAGTTACTATTATTATCATCATTATTATTATTTTTTATTATTATTGTTATCATGGTATAGTTGCAGTTATTTCACTCGGTATTACACTGTTACTTTTTGTCCGTTAGATCTGGATACAACTAGCTACCTTACGTCTATTGGTTCTCTTCATCAGATGCTATCTTGCTTAAAAGACCTGGGGAACTCTACATTTCTAGTACTCTTTGTAAAATTCTTTCTGTTCCAAGGAGCGAACGTTTTTGCAATACGTCTGCTCTTATGTGTATAGAAATTTTCTTTATCAATGTTTCTTACTTTTTTGAACTCATGCCTAGTGCACCAACAACAATCGGAATGATTTTAGTTTTCAATCATTTCCCAAAAATGTGCAAACTCTTGCCCAAGACCTTGGTACTTTTTTACCCTTTTTTGGCTCTTTATCTCCTACTCTCATATCATTCGAAACAACTATGTCGATGATCTTGCATTCCTTTTTCAACTTATCAACTACTACATTATCAAGTCTTCGATTCTGAATAAAGTGGTCACATTGATGTTAATGCCCCATATTATCTTGGTTTTTTCCTGTTCCAGCATATTTTGTGGCTCACAATCATTGCATTTGTGTTCTCTCTCAAAACAATACATACCACAAAGTTCCCAATGAATAAATTGCGCAGCACTCTCATGCCTTGCCTTGTACATTTGCTCCCTTGTTCTTTCTCGCTCAATTATGCTGATATATTTTTGTACCTCACTGAAATTTCATATATCTTTCTTTCCTACCATGTTTCTTTTTGTTTATTTTCCCTTTTTCTCTTCTTTAGTCCCTGCTCTTCAACAACAAATGAGTTGATTGCCCTTACCATCTTGTTAGATTAGGTGATGTTGCTTATTTCAATGCATCCAACAACTATTCATTTTCTGCGTAAACATACACAGCTACCATCCGTCTGCACTATTTTCTTACGATTTACCTCTAAAACTTTTATTTTAATTTTTTCCACAGCCTCGTGCCTTAGAATCTGCAAAGACTGCTGTCAACCTGCAAGTGTAGAATCATCTGCAAAAATTCCTTCCAATTCTTCTAAGTCTTTTCCTATTTAGAGTAAATAGGTGAGAAAACACATTCTTGACTTACTTCCCTTTTGATCTTAGTAAAATCACTCAATTTATTGTCAATCAATCCGTAAACAAACTAATTTCTCCAAATTTATCTTACATTTTTAAACAACAAGGCTTTGCCATCAGGACCTAAATCCTTCAAGTAATGAAACAGTTTTTCATATTGTACTTTATCAAGTGCTTAAAAATAACCTATGAAGCATAGAATATAAAACTTGCTAATAATCTTTAAATTTTTGTGACTTTATACACCCAGTGGAAAGCATTGATGTAGGACGTTTGTCGTGTTGTGAGTCGTATGCTTTTTCTGAGTTACCTTTCGAGAGATAGTTCTCCCACCGTTAGTTCTGTAGTAACCCATATTTCTAGAAGAGAGGAAGATATGCTGTTGATATGATTACAGTGCTGTTGGTAATGGATTGCTTCTTTTCTTTTCTTGGTTTTAGTAGTTACTTCCTTGACCAGAATCTCTTTTATTTTCTCAGTCAAAGATGTAAATGTTTTGTGCTGCAGTACTTCACTATTTCATGACTCTTGGTGTCACCTTTTGTGTCATTTTTCTCTTTGACCCAGGAAATGCTTCGATTCTTTATTTATAAGACATGACAGTCCTTATAACGTAGTCTGTAAACTTAGTCCTTTCTTTGTTCAAGTGGAACTGGATTCTTTGGTTTTGAGACCATCATCCTAAAGATGGATGCTGTGAAAAATCAACACTTAATATTTTGTTTTTGGAGAGTTCGTCTTAGCTGGTTATTAATATCCTTGATATAGGATAGGCATACATGCTCCACAGGTCCTTTATCTTCTTCAAGATTAGGCCTGCTAGTTTTTTGTAATGTTTTCTGGTCATCCCTAGTACCCTGGTGTTGTAGCCATTGAATAAGACAACCTGTTGAAGGTATCTTTCTTCCTTTTTAAGATTGTATGGATTTGAAACCATATTTCTTGCCCTTTCAAACAGAGTGATGACACCATGACAAGTTAAAACTAAATAGCGAGATACGTAAATAAAGTACTGGTCGATTTGAGTTAATTTCCTGTAAATAGTAACAGAAATAGTGCACTCTGCTTGTCTCTTCACTAGAACATCAAGAAAGGGAAACTGTCGTTCTTCCTCTTTCTCCATGGTGAACACCATGTTTGAATGAAGACTGTTGATGTTCTCAAATAAACTTTGTAGATGATTTTCGTTACTAATTGCAAAAACATCCTCAGCGTGTCTTTTCTAGACAGTATGCCATTGGTCTAATATGGATAATACTGTGGCTTCAAACTCTTGCATGGGTAGTTCAGCAATCAGAGGATGTTGGAGGTCCCAGGTGTACACTGCTGTTTTGTGTGTGTATGTCATTGTTGAATAGGAAGCATGTGTTAGTAATACGTTCTTGTAGTAGGTTCAGGATATCTGGAGGATTGAATGCAGTTCGTGATGGCAGTGAATCACCATGTTCAAGTTAATTGGTAAGGTGTCATCAGCAGGGATACTGGTGTACAATGAAGCGATATCAAGGAGACTATGATTTCATCTATTTCGTTGTATGAAAAAGTTTACAAAACCAGTACCATTGTTGCGGCGTTGTGGCTCTTTCTTTGTGTATGGACATAGGAGGTCAGCTGTGAGAGTAAATGAAGTGGACTATTAGCGTAGGCTACAACTGAACGTATGAAGTGAATACAATTTTATTTTGATGATAGTGACTGACTAGACAGATTGACAATCCATTGACACTTCTCAGCTTGATTTGGTGCTTTGGGTGACTTTCGTGTCAATTTTGCAAACATCTTTTGGTATTTTTACCCTGCAGAAAGTAATATTTGCCAGTCAGTACTATTAACAGAGGACATAATTATCTCGTAGTATTCAGATATTAGTCTGTTTAAAAGGAAGGATTTAGCTTCTTCAATGTCTTTAGCAAATCACAAACGTTTCCTGTGATTTAGATGAATCCTTTCTTGAAGTAGCCGGTGACTTGTATCCTGACGATGGGAGAAGTATCATTCGAAACCTAACTCAGAAAAAGATGACGTTTCACGGCATGTTAAATATTTTACAACAATTAATCTCTCTCGTTTTCAATTGCCCTTCAGACAATATCTTAAGCGTAAAGGAATTTCTGGAATTTCTGTTCCCAGTCTCTTCTAAAAATTATCACTATTCTTTATCTACCTCTGTTCTTATCTCTTCTTGAGCTCGCTAGAAAATGATCTTCAAAATCAATATGACTCATACGACTTATTATTCGACGTTATTCACACTCTATTTTTCCTGATTTTTAGGTAATGGAATAAACACTGATTTCCTGAGATCATTTGGTATTTCTCCACTGTCATATACTGTACTTATCACGTCTCTCAATCTCTTAATCCAAAGTCCCCAATAATGTTAAGACTTCTGTAACAACCTCGTCATTATGAAATAGTTGTTCCATGTTTAATCGGTCCATCTCTCTAGCACTTTCTCCTTTTTCATAATATTCCCATCTATTAATCTTATGCATTCTGACGGTTTGAATAATTTATGACCAGTGATCTTTTTTATCTTCTTATGTATCATAGATCGTTTTGTGCATTGGATTGCTAAATTTCTTTATATTCTACAGCCATCAGATCTTTTTTAGCCTGTTTACATTTAACGTTGACCCTCTGGTCAATTTCTTTGTGTCCTGAGCTTTTTCACACGTTTGCTGTCTTTCTTCCATCAGGTCTAGTATTTCTGTTGTTATTCATTTATTTTTTACTCTGTTTTTGTCTTTTTTGTAAAACTTTCCTTGATTACAATCGCCTCCTTAACATTTCTACAGCTTACATGATTTCTATCTCCATTTCCAAGAGACTCGAATTGATTTTTGACTGCCACATTATATTCCTTGTTCTTTGTTGAATCATCTATTAATGCAGTATATTGCAATTTGGTGCGGGTGTTGAGCTTTCGGCCTTAAGTGAAAAATGACTGACAAATGATCCCATTTCAACAGTCAACGCCTGGAAATGTCCTGCCATGTTGGATTACATTCATTCATCTCTTTTGGATTGCAATTAAATCTAACTAACTATTGCAAGTCTACAGTCTACTTAGCAGTTCTTCAAATCAAGCATTGGTGATCACTTGACCATTTGATACACACCACTGAACAAATCTTTTACCTCTCTTATTTTGCTTTCCAAGCCCATCTTTATCAATCACCTCATCACCCTGCTCACAGCCAACCTTAGCATTCAAGTCATCATTATTACGCCAATGTCTTGCGACTTGCACTGAGATTGATCTTCATTTAGCATTACATAAACTGCATCAATTTCTTCCTCTTAACTCACTGATGGTAGTGCATATACAACAGTGATTGCACTACCAACATCTACTATCAACTATCTACTATCAACAGCACTTTATCTGATAATAGGCAATATCCCTGAACAAATCTTGTGCTCGCCCTATCTAGCATTGAATCCAACTGCTTTCTCATACTTTCCATCTCCAGAATAAATCAAGCGATTCTTATCACTTACAAAATACCTCTCTTCCACTTGATTTCACAAATCACCATTATCATCATTACCTGTGCAACAAGGTTCTTCTCTATAGGTTGTTATTGCATAGTTACTTAATTTGTCAAGCAAAAGTATAAAATCATTTTGATCTATCATTTTCCTTCTTAGTTATTGTCCATGTATATCAAAAGTTATCTCTAGTTTCTTCAAAGGATCAAGTACTGATTAACAGAATACCGTCTTTTTCTGCAAACTGTCATTATCTGATAGCGATACATGTGCGATATATCGGAGATATTTTTTTAAACAGAACAACTTAATACTAGTTCACTTGTAACAGCTTCTAATCTTTCGTTACTAATTTTGTAAGACTAATCGATTTCACGTGTGGGAGTGTAGTTAACATTCGATAATACATACTTGCGTTGAAATCCATTTTCAATTATTCTTGCAATTATTATTCATACCAATTTGATTTTCTTTATCTTAACATTTTTCAACTCACAAGCTTAAATACAATAAACCAGTCTTCTTTTAACATACGATTATAAAAATATGATAAGTATTCTTAGATTTACTCTTTTATCAAGGAGACGTGTTTCAATTCATTCAATTTAGAGTAGCAATTCCTTATCTACTTCGTGTTAAAAGATGATGTAGTAAAAGCTCATAGGATATGTTCAAAGCATTTGGGGGTTCTGACCTCCTCAATATCATGACCATTGAGTTTAATTAACAATTTTATAGGCCTGATTTCTTCAGTTGCATTGAAAACTATGTTTTTAGTCTAATCGGTTGCTATTGTGAGACCAAATCATTTAAAGACTTTTCGTATACCTCGATTGCACATTGTAATTCCTTACTATCTTGGCTGAAGAGTGTAATACCATCAGGAGGCAAAGGCATTTTCAGACCATTATTTCCAGACAAGCCATGTATTTTTTGTTGTTCTCTTGTGCATAATTCGTGTTTAATTCGGCAGGAACAGTGTAAACCAGCATTTGGGTGTTTTAGAAAGACCTTGTGTTCCAGACAGAGAAACACAAATTCTATATAGATGTTAAATAATACTGGACATTTAATCAGGACCCACCACTTTTTTAATTACCGCCAAATTTCAGTATTGCAAGGAGTAGAGAGACCAGTTGCGCGATTCCAGCACATTTACTGCACTTTCAAGATCGGATAGTTGACTTTGTTTTATTCCTACAGTCGAGGATCTTCATTTGCCTTAATGTCACGAGAAGAAAATATGGTTACTTTACAGAACCCGAGACTTTAGGGTAGATTTTTATCACTCTTGCAGAACAGTGTTCCTCAGAGTGTTCCTTTAACTTTTCAGTTGTAATAAAAATCTACTGGATTTCTTTGCAATGTTATTTATAGTTAAGAGCTTTGCTGAGTTATGTTTTCACATGCCTACATTCACTTTCATCATTGATTAGTTTCACTTTTTTACCATAGTATTAGTTTTTAAGTTTTAATTTTTTTAAAAATCTATTAATTCGGATTTTTCAGATTTTTCTTTTGTTTTTATTACTTTGCTCTCTTTCAGGATTTATGAAAGTCTGGTTAAGCAATGTCTTTTGATTTTTAATTTTCACATTTGTTGGATATCTATTTTTTGAAATATTTCACAAAAGAAAAGTCGGAAAAAGATATCTGACATTAATGAAAGCTAAAATATTTTTGAGATAAAAGGTCTTTTCGGGTTTGTGTGGAGCCAGCTCCGCCACATCTCAAATCTACACTCTCAAATGAAGAGTAAGTCTTAGGGTCTGTAGATTCTTTGCAGTCCCTGACTATTGAAGGATTGCCGGGTACAGTGGTCCATCCATTTAATTACAATTGTGATAAAAAACAAGAGAATAGAACTAGATGTCCAAAGGCATCACCTAGACGAAGAACATTATTAAGCTAATTAACTAAGCCCCATGGAGATGGGATGGTATTAAATGAAGCGACAGGAGACACTGTCGACCACACATTCCCCTCATAAAAGAAAGAAGGTAATGGGTTGTCACTACCACCAATGCTTGTGCCGAGACATCATCTATAGGAGTGTTGCCTACCAAAGCTAAAGAACCCCTTCTCCCCATAAAATAGACTGTGTCCCACCAGACGTGAAACTGCTATTCAACATACCTCACACATGTTACTTGTGCTATATGTATTTTAAACATCTTTTATATGCTTTACAAAATTTTTCAAAGGACCAACAAAACAGCAGTTTATCATTTACTGGATTTTAATCCTGAATATTATTGAAAAGATTCAATAGCGAACAAAAAAAAATTATAAAATTTGGAAGGTCCACTTTTTCCAGTTCAGTTGCCTTGTGAATTTTTCTCATAATAATTAAGATTAATTCAAACGGTTTGTTTTTTTGAAATGCTATGTGTAACTAATAAAGGGGTTTGGTACTGGGAGGATGGAATTTTGCAAGGTTTTATTTAATATCAAGATCGTAGAAATCCATTTTTATAATTGCATTTTTATGACAGGTACATACAATACAAGACACAATACTCTCACTTTTACACCTTTCACAAAACACAGGAAGTTACCATGGTTACCGCTGCCATCACCATTGCTAATACTTCTTTCAATATTCTTAACTTTATTTGATTCTCTCCTCTTTCCTTCACTCCTTATAACTCATCTTCAGTTTTTCGTGTTCTAGATCACACTTAATTTACATGAGTTTTGTGGTCGAGTTCACAAGTCGGCCCTTTCTGACTCTTTCCATCCTTCAATCGTTGCCTGTTCTTGTTGTCAAAAGTAACTCTGGGGAAAACACCAGTATCGTCGATGAGTTCCTTAATTAGCGTAATACCAGAAGTCTCTCTTTTTATTTTTTATGACCATACTCTGGCTACCACAGGAAAAGATGACAGATGAATTCATTCGAAAATAGTGGCGACAAAGGTGAAGTTTCTTTTCGTGAGCCAAATAAAGTTTGGTTGCAATCAACCACACTGCCTTTTCCTTGGTGGGTGCTTTTACCAGACTCTGATATATTTTGTATCAATATAGTATTGTCCTAACTAAGTGTGATTCTTATTGTTTCGTCATTGTAAAGGATGATGAACCAAAGAATAAAAGGAAGCAGGGGGGGGACCAGCGTTTCCCACTGGGTCTCCGGACCCTCCGAGCCTCCCAGCCCCCTTTCAGGGAACGGGCATATAAGGCGTCCCCGGAAAATCCAAGGCCCCCAGCCCCAGGTCTCGTTTCCGAAGCTAGACTGAAAGCACACTGGGAGGCCCAGAGGGTCCGGAGCCCCACTGGGAAACACTTGCTCCTCCCCCC
>RDPX01000047.1:343683-363199 GCA_003991215.1 Morbakka virulenta | reverse complement strand
TCTTCTGTCCTCCCTCAGATCCCACAAAGAATGCTGGCTATACCATTGTTGGAAGGGTCTCATTGGGTCAGGAAAGAGCAACACCCTACTATCAATCGCCGTTTATTAATTTATTTTTGCAACTTTAAGTCGTTTTTCTTTGTACTATAGGCAACTTCCAAATGTGTTGATATTGTACTACTCAAATTCCAGTGAATTTATAATCGTACTATCTTATCAACAGCAACTTATGCATTGTACCCACCCAACCCAGTCCTTTTGTGAATGTTTTATTTTTGACTAGCCGTGTTGGTGCGGTGATTATGATTTACTACTTTCGTGGACCTTTCCTTTATTTCTCTTTGTAAATTTTTAAGGAATGACATTGCAACCACTAAACAAGAAAAATGCTTCTTTAAAGCAAAATAATAAGAGAGAGGGGAGAGAGAGAAAAAAAAACGAGAGAAAGATAGAGAGAGAGAGAGACAGAGAGACAGAGACAGAGAGACAGAGACAGAGAGAGACAGAGAGAGGGAGAGAGGGAGAGGGGGGTGCAAGGGAGAGAGATAGATTTTAAACACTCTACATTGTTATTGTTTTGTTTCTTGCTTACTCTTCCCATATCATTTAATTCGGAAATCTCCTTCCTTTTCAATGACCAAGATTACACAGTTGTTGGTGTATATTAATTTTATCTCGCCAGCCTCGAGCGAATAACAAACTTGAAATTACTATGCTCATTTCCTGGAGGTTTTTTCTCTACAAATAATATATGGCGGTAGTCTCCACACATTTATCCATTTTTGGTAAATATTGAGATAAAAGACTGGACGCAAATGTTCGCTTCAAGGCTCTTCTATTTTACACAACGAAACATAGCACTGCGCATTTGGGTTTGTATCAAAATAATCTTGAAAACACCAAGCTCAAAGCTCCCAGTTTCATTTATTATTGATGGTATCAGATTTCTCTTTTATATTGTTACCACGGTAACAAGGGCCACATTTGTTGATCCCTTCAATTAACTGTCGTAGTTAAACATGTTCACTTGGATGAATTTTTAAGTTTGAATTAGACAATACTAGAAAGTAAAAACAAAGGATGTGAAAACAAAAAGCAGAAGTAGAAGGGTTCTTAGAGTGGAAAACTTGATCTTCCTGTTTTACAGACGGTAGATAATCCTTTACCCTAAATACAAAGCTTGCAACCAAGGCTAAAAATTGTCGCCTGGCAAAAATATCATCCATTATTCATGAACATTGAAAGGGGGTCTTCAAAGAGCGCATTGGAAGATGACTTATATGATGACGTAAGAATTGATATCGGTATATTTTAGAATCTACAATATGCTTTCGGTTCACTTAAATTTCTGCATACTTGATGAGTGTGCCAAACGGTGCTTAAATCCACTAACACTTTCTTCCTAACAAGAACCTTATTTTTATGGGGTCCATTAAGGTTTGTCTACAGCTACTACCTTATCGTATCAAAATCAACTGACTTCTGTTTTTATGTCCTTTGTTCTTGTGTTCAAATAATGAGCTGCCTTTGGTTTAATCAAAAAAGACATAAGTTTTCAGTACGGCTTAAAAAAGTCTTTTTTGCCCATGATTTCAATATATGCTTGTTCCCTCCTGGTCAAACATCTGGTTCAAACTTAAAATTGGATTGTTCGTTCCGTAAAATACACAAGAAATATATTTCCGATATCCAAATGCCAGCTTTTGTTGCCTGACAAACTGCTGACCAACAGGTACTTTGGGCGTGAATTTTTATACTTTTGTGAACAAAAAAAGACTTGCCTCATCAAGATTCGAATGGGTTTTTTTATTACAAATGAAAAAAAAAATGCCTAGATTTTTAAAATGATCAAAGATTTCAAAATAATAGCTTCTACTTTTCAACTCCGTCAATAAATGGACCGGTTTTCTACAAAAACTTTGTCTTAAACACCTCGTCTACCATTCATTTTTTCAGCTCTGCGGACATACTGATTCCACCATGGATACTCGATTGTAACTTCATCTGTATTTTCTACTACGAAAGTCATCAAAAAGTGTTATTCACACCACAGCCAAGGCGTTTCACAATGAGGACAACTAAAATTGTAGTCCTTTGATACTAAACGAACAACGAGCTGTTAAAACAATGAAGAAAGATTAAGAACATTTGTAACAAAGTGGAGTGGAGTATCGTTTTACACCATTTAATTTGGAATCAAGAGAAAATGAAACCTTTAAATCCAGTGTCTGAAGAAGTGCGCCTTCAAGCTGGCTCAGAAACATCAAGTATGACGAGTGCAGATGATGGCGGCCAAGATCAAGTTCAATCTCACCTTGGAGAACGTGTAACGATTAACGTTGGTGGAAAAAAACTTCAGCCATTTGTAAGCACCTTAAAAAATGTACCAGACTCACCTCTAGCTTGGATCTTACAAGATGGCTGTAAAACGAAACTGGATTATGATGATGATTGTAAGGAATACTTTTTTGATCGACATCCTGGAGTTTTTTGCCAAGTTTTGAATTATTTCCAAACAGGGAAACTTCATTGTCCGCGAGATGTTTGCGGTCCAATGTTCGAAGAAGAATTACGATTTTGGGGAATTGAAGAACAACAGATGGAGTCATGTTGTTGGTCTAAGTACACCCAACACAGAGAAACACAAGAACACCTCAAAATGTTCACATTTCATAATCATCAACAACCATCAAATGCTGTTGCTCCACATGGCGTTGATGAGATTAATCAAACTTCTACAGGATGGAAACGCTTTCAAAAAAACCTCTGGGAAGTTTTAGATGAACCCTACTCATCTAATGCTGCTAAGGTAAATAAAAACATCTATCATCTACTTTTTACTGTTGTAAACAATGTTGTGTAAGTAATAGATATGTGGTTATGCTTGATCACTTATAAACAAATCAATATTTTAGAGAAAAATGGCTAATGTTCTTCTTGGGTTTCCAAAAATAGGCGCATTAAGATGGGACCACTTTTTTTGTCACTGACCAAATCCATTGATTCAGTTTCTTGTAAAAGTAGTTGTCATTATAGAATCCATTAAACACATTTGATCTTACAACAGGTACCTTCATTATAACGAGTTTTGCAGTGGTTTTCCACTAACAATCAATAAGCTGTTTGATAGTACGCCATCTGTCAACAATCGGTGTTATAAAGAATTGTCTTGTCCATCTTTGAATTTTGATATCAGAATTGTCCGATGGTTTTTATTATTAAAAGATATTGTGCATTGTGTGAATAATAGGTTTCCATTTCAGCAAGGCAGTCGGTCATTCCACCAAATATACAGCTTTTTTATTATAATTATTACTAGCTCTGTTTATGTTTTGTGAAAATTGACGCAATATCTCTGTAACTGATATCATAGTAATGGTAATAGGGCTACATTGACGATTTAAGTTGAATTTGTGCTTCTCGCTCACGCTGTCGCAAGCTATTCAAAATAAACCAAAGATATTGATATAATACACATCTTGTTTATCTTCGTTTGTATTCCATATGGTACTACAAGAATGAGGGAAAAACTCACCTTGATCGTGAGGGAATGGTTCTTACAGAGAGTTCAACACATTATTGTCAAGGTAAAATGGAAGGGTGCTTTTAATAAAGAGATTACAGTATTTTATCATCTACCACAGAGTCAATCAATATGTTTATATATATATATATATGGTAATAAAAATAGCCTATATTAATCTTGATGTTATGGACTCCGTGAAACCCAAATCTAGATTTAGGAGCCTGAACCTATCATGAATTGTAATCTTTTACTAAGCTATGTTTCGAGAGGTACTTCTCCCACCATCAGGCCTGACGATGGGAGAAGTATCTCTTGAAACGTATCACTGAAAATGTCAACGTTACGTCAAGGCAGGAGAAAGCACAAAAAGGCTCTCTTTTTGAATATGCTTTTGACAGACCTTAGCACTTTTCGTATTCCTGACCAGTTAAGCAGATGAACTTAATTTATGTCACCCTTCACCCACCCACCCGATCCTTTTCAAAAACATCTCATCCATGCTTCTTAGATACGGACAAGCCCCTCACAGAATGTTAACTTCGTTTCAAAACCATGAACATTATCTCTTCAAATCGATTTCGTATGTTAGAAGTCATGAATTTTATATCGACTGATATAAAACATTTCATAACTCAAGTATTCAGTAAAGATGTCAGATGCTGGACAATCTTGGACTTCAAATGGTCTTACGTCTGATAAGTATTTTCCAGTAACAGATATTTTGTCCAGATGATTTTAGTCCAAGAAGCTACTTCATGATCTTTAGTAAAAACACATTGCAGCAGTTAAATAGTATCTACTTTGAAAAATATGTTTTAAAAAATCTTCTTTCACTGCTAAACTTATGAACTATTTTCAGAAGAAATCGGAAGAAATCAAGGTTGGATCATGACTTGAAGACAATCATGTCTTTCCTTTCTGACAAACTTCTGACCAAATCCAAAAATGCTGCACAACGTTTCAGGTTTTTGGGGGGTTTTTTTAGTTTTAACGTCATTTTCCCCCAGCAATTGGGGCTCAGACGGAGTCCTTCAGAGGGACTTTGATTTGGCAGTGGGGAATTTCTTGGCCGGATGCCCTTCCTCACGCCAACCAATGGCTTTTTTTTCTTTGTAAAGTTCCAAATTCTCCTCGACAGCTCGGGGAATCGAACCAGGAACTCTTGGTTACTGTGCAGTTGCACTAACAATTAAGCCACGGCTCCTCAGATACAGTCTGAAAAAGTGTATTGCGACCGAATAATATTTTTCGCCTGTCGATAAAGAACGAGTGTGAAAAAATGTTTCCTAGCCTTGATTTAAATCAGTTATCGTTATCATTTACTCTTTAAAATGAGCTACTAAGCTCTGTTATATTCAAATCGTTTCTGAAGCTCAATCCTTCACTTAATTATGTCCCTCTTTTTTATTCTATCGTTGTTATCTGGAAAAGTCACATCTAAATGTGTAGATACTCATCTTCAGAATGAAACGTTAATATATCTCCAAATGTCAGGTGTTGGATAAGACTTCTAGGGAAATAACGACGTTATATTAATCTCAAAATTTACATATTTCTTTTGGTTTATCAGCAGGAATATTCAACTAGTTAAGTTGTGAATTTATTTTTCTTGCCTTTCTTTCTCGATTAGGATTGTATCTTCATCTTTAGAATCTTGCCTAATTTTGTATACACTGCATGAGTCTAGTGGACTAAGTTCTTGGTTTCCTCATCAGCGAGAGTGTGAAATTGTGATTACGTTTCCAGCTGAGTATGATTCTAATCAAATTGTTCTTTTCCCAGCAATGTTAAACAGATTCAAGTCTTCGTTTTCTAATGGAGGTAGAGGTCATTATACCTACATTTAAGTTTGTAATACTAATTTGCTGCCTCCATTATTGTGCATCCCATACCACGATAGCCCTGTACAGAAACGATCACATTTTTTGTCTTTGTATTTGTTAATATTTAATGGTTTCTACTATCTGAGGTAAGATAGTCTCGGTTGTTGCTTTTGTTGGCAGAACTAAGTTTGAAGATTCTTGATTAGACAGCTGTTTAAATGTTATCTGGGTTACTTTGAGCCATGATTTCGTCTTTCTTCCTTTTTCGTCTTTCTCTGTGTGATCAACCTTAAACTCTAGGTATTGTAACTCTATTACTTTCTTCATTTTGTTTTAGTTCATCTAGATTTGTATGCTTTCTTGTTGATTGTAGATCATGTGGTGTTTGGATAAGAAATTCTCTCTTCTGCTTCTAGATTACAGAATTTGAGTGAAAAGAGAAGGATGTGTTGTAGCTTAAACATTCATTGAAAGAGGTTAATTAACATGTCGTTTAGAAGTCTGTATTCAGACTGTGCTTTTTTAAATATGGATAAATGAGGTAAAAAGTTTTTCTTTTCGTTTGTAACTTCTTTAGTTTGAGATTTAGTCAAGCAGTTGGCATAAGGCTAGCTGGTTCTATTTATTTTCTTGCTGTAGAATGTAAGTTACAGCATCCAGACTTCACTTTCGTATTCAAAGGTTCTCCGATGATGAAGATGTTGTATTTTGTGATATATCTGACTAATTCTGACAGAATGTCATAGATGTTGCATGTTAATTGCTCTTTAGTTGAATTTGTAGATCTGTAACATGAAATTTTAGTGGCAGTGGTAACTTAATCTTTGCAACTTTGGTCAGACGTTTATTGAGCTCCAAAGTGTTGATTCCATACTTGGGGGTTTTTATATTCCTCATATTTCTCTCTTGAAGAAAGGGTTTCTCTTTGGTACACCATCAAAAATAAGCACTACCATCAGGTTTTTTTCTCAGGCTAATTTTTGGGGGATAATATTATCTCAAGGCACGAGAACAAATACGCTACCCATTAAAATGTATAGCGCACACTAAGATAGGGATACAATCTACTATTGAAACACTCCATATGTCATTGGGTTCTTGTTTCATCCTGCAAACTAGAAGAGGTCTCCTGCAAAAATTGAGTTATTACGTCAGATTTCTTATAATAATGGATAAAAAAATGAGGGTATTGGCACAAAATGTATACAGTCATTCTAGTACCAATTGTGAAAAACTAAATGTTGGTAAAAAATTAGGCAGGTGAACTGCAAGCCTCTGCTTTATTCTCTTAACTCACAGGTTTAAATAAAAAATAGGAGTTGATCTTCTCTGTAGGGTTTTACTTAATTTAGCCTATTTATAGCTGCTAGTCCAACAAACAAAGTCACTCTGAATTACAAGTAATTAATTAAACATTAATTAACACAATTCATTAACTGAAAGTCCAGTGATGACCACCTTTCTTTTTCCTTTTTCTTAGGTTTAATTTTTTGTTTCAAAAGTTTGATTTCTCTACGCCTGAAGTAAACAGCCTGAAAGGTTATTAATTGTTGCTTGAAATTAAGTTATTATCTAGAATTGCTGGTTGGGTAGGGCAAACAATGTTGCCTTTCTTCCCATTAACGTGACAAGAAAAATACCAGTTGAGTTTCGGACAGCTTGTGCCTCGTTTTGAAAATCATGCTCTTTAGAAATATCTTGTGAGAGAAACAGTATCATTGTTTGACTGGTCAGTATTTTATTCATCCATATTACCTCTTGAAGAGACATCTTCACTAATAGTTTTTGCCATCATAGTCTGCCGTATCTTGACTGTCTTCCAACTGATCATCCCAGGATGCAAACGAAACAGTGTCTGGGTGTAATCTATGATCTGATACTACAAACTGCACAACAGGNTTCGTTTGTAACTTCTTTACTTTGAGATTTAGTCAAGCAGTTGGCATAAGGCTAGCTGGTTCTATTTATTTTCTTGCTGTAGAATGTAAGTTACAGCATCCAGACTTCACTTTCGTATTCAAAGGTTCTCCGATGATGAAGATGTTGTATTTTGTGATATATCTGACTAATTCTGACAGAATGTCATAGATGTTGCATGTTAATTGCTCTTTAGTTGAATTTGTAGATCTGTAACATGAAATTTTAGTGGCAGTGGTAACTTAATCTTTGCAACTTTGGTCAGACGTTTATTGAGCTCCAAAGTGTTGATTCCATACTTGGGGATTTTTATATTCCTCATATTTCTCTCTTGAAGAAAGGGTTTCTCTTTGGTACACCATCAAAAATAAGCACTACCATCAGTTTTTTTTATCAGGCTAATTTTTGGGGGATAATATTATCTCAAGGCACGAGAACAAATACGCTACCCATTAAAATGTATAGCGCACACTAAGATAGGGATACAATCTACTATTGAAACACTCCATATGTCATTGGGTTCTTGTTTCATCCTGCATACTAGAAGAGGTCTCCTGCAAAAATTGAGTTATTACGTCAGAATTCTTATAATAATGGATAAAAAAATGAGGGTATTGGCACAAAATGTATACAGTCATTCTAGTACCAATTGTGAAAAACTAAATGTTGCATCGTCAATGAATATCTCAATCGTATTCAAACTAAAAAATTAGGCAGGTGAACTGCAAGCCTCTGCTTTATTCTCTTAACTCACAGGTTTAAATAAAAAATAGGAGTTGATCTTCTCTGTAGGGTTTTACTTAATTTAGCCTATTTATAGCTGCTAGTCCAACAAACAAAGTCACTCTGAATTACAAGTAATTAATTAAACATTAATTAACACAATTCATTAACTGAAAGTCCAGTGATGACCACCTTTCTTTTTCCTTTTTCTTAGGTTTAATTTTTTGTTTCAAAACTTTGCTTTCTCTACGCCTGAAATAAACAGCCTGAAAGGTTATTAATTGTTGCTTGAAATTAAGTTATTATCTAGAATTGCTGGTTGGGTAGGGCAAACAATGTTGCCTTTCTTCCCATTAACGTGACAAGAAAAATACCAGTTGAGTTTCGGACAGCTTGTGCCTCGTTTTGAAAATCATGCTCTTTAGAAATATCTTGTGAGAGAAACAGTATCATTGTTTGACTGGTCAGTATTTTATTCATCCATATTACCTCTTGAAGAGACATCTTCACTAATAGTTTTTGCCATCATAGTCTGCCGTATCTTGACTGTCTTCCAACTGATCATCCCAGGATGCAAACGAAACAGTGTCTGGGTGTAATCTATGATCTGATACTACAAACTGCACAACAGGAATACCATTTTAGCCTGGTAGCTCATCACCTCGATTTCTCGGTCTTTAGATACCTCTTACCTTTCAGAAGAAGGATCCAGAGGCTTCTATTGGCAAGAGTGATGCAGAAATAGATCAATCTATGAAAACACTTCAAATTTCATTTTCATAATTTCATTATTTTCTTGCAAGTTAGTGTATCTCGGTTAAGGGCATACGTTGTCAACATTAACCAAGATGTGAACCTTGGGTTATCAAACTTCATTCGAATTGTTTATTAGTTATGGTTTAGGGAAGAGTAAGTAGACTACTCGCAAGCCTTCACAAAAGACTCATTTTAACTTTTTCTAAGTAATCGAGAGTTCAAAGCCTTCTATCCTGCCAATAAATCTACCTAAGCCATGTCCTTTAGGGATTTTTATGACACAAGAAGAAACGTCATATTCCTTCTTGCCCTGCGAAAGGTGACGTCATGAGGATTGCTAACGTACAAATTACTGACCAAAAAACAAAAAAAATATCTTTTGATGTTTTGCTGTCTGGGGAGGAGGGATGAACAACGTTATCCTAAAGGAGTTATACAAGTAAAATATGAGGGAAGGTAAACTAGAGAAATGATTTCATGAAAACCCAGTTGTCACCGACACAATATTTATACACACTTGTTTTTAGGGAATTTTTTCATGGTAAATAATGCATTCTTTAATGCAAATATCTGTTTGCCTCCGAAGAATTTTCTTTGTTAAGCAATGACTCAAAGATGAGATTTATTATTTCACAAGATGGAAGTTCAAACTTGATTTGTTAGCGAATTCCATTCATTTTAACATGTCTTGTGATCCTGGCGAATATTTTTCCTAATATTCAATTTCCAATTAATACAGAAAATGAGATGGAACCCTGTTATCCAGAAAAATGTTCATGCAACTCTTAGTAACTTTGAATACATTTTATTACCTAAAGAAAAATACAGAAGGTAAACGTTTTGTTAAGACACAAAAGAGGTTCTTCACAAAACTCAAATTTTGAGTTTGGAAAGTTACTTAAGATTCTTCTGTCTTGAACTTGAATGGGTACATGAAAGTTTTCAAGTTCTTTTGGAAATACATATTTATATGTGTTTATTCAATTAAGCGCCCCCTCGAACAAGCGCCCCCCTAAAAACTCTTTTTCCAATAAACTCGCTCGTGCTCTGTACACAATATTTCATACTTTTGCATTACTTCTGATAACTTCCACGATGATAACATATATTCTCTTTTTAAAGATACTCTCTTCCTATTCCAGGATATAAATAAAGGATGGCATTTTGATTGAATTTGTACATACTGTGTTTTCTCGAACAGACGCTTATGTAAACATCGCCCCACGAAGAAGGGCGCTTACACCAAAATTAACAGAAAATGCAGGGAGAAGAATAATAAATGTCATACTTCATTATTTACCATGTACAGACATAAAAGACCCAATATTAAAGTCAGGGGTGAAAGCCGGAAAAGGGCACGCTTAATGGAAGTATCGATGTTACTTCAGTCCTCTCAGGATTTTTATGTTTCACTAAAATTACCTGGAAAAAAGCTCATTTTAAATAAAAATTACTCACGAAAATTTATTGTAAGATTTTCAATTTTACAATTCCAGATATACGAATTCTTTTTTTTATCTTTGTATAGTTTCTTTGCAAAGATAAATTTAATACTAGAATTACCTTTACTCCTTGGCAATAGCAAGAGTGACTTCTAACAAAGTAACTTTTCACACAAAAGCCCCAATGTGGACCATTTTTCCAAAGATCTCCTTGTAATATCGAAATACTACCCAAAGAAAAAGGATATTGCTGAGAGTAAAAGGTAGCTATGTTTCTTAACACCACCAATAAAGGTCAATTTTAAACCACAACCCATCAGAAATATTACAATGACTGTAGCTAATTACAATCAAAATATTTTGCTTGATATACGGCGAGAGTTGAAAATTGTTTTCGTTTTTATTTGACTATCTGAGGATCGATGAGGAAGGAAGTAGCTTTGAAAAATTTCAACGGTTATTTTGTTATAACTTTGTTTCAAATAGAATATCTATTCGCATCATTTGTCCTTGTTCCTAATTTTTAATTAACCAAATACAAAAAAAAGAAACAAAAATTGTGTATAGCTATTTTTCTAAACACTGAAGTGCTTTTACAGCTGCCACTATTTTCTGTTAAATTTTTAATGCTTTTGTTATAAAAATATGAGATAATATAAATAAGTAATGAAGTGTAAAATATTATGTACATGGGAGACAATTTTGCTAAGTCATACAAAAAACTGGATATCTATAAATCTGTCTTAAAATCATCTTTTCAGATTTAGATGTTTTCTTTCCAATGATTCAATACTAAAACTTTTAAATGTTAGCAATCTCAGGCTTGATTTATTAAACCACGATTTCTTATAAAACATTATGGGTACACTGTTAAGTCAGTTTTTTCCCTTTGGTAATTATACAATTCACCACTTCAAATGACATTGGAATCACTTTTTCTAATTTTTTAATTTTCAAACTCAGTACACATTAGCTTCAAATTTTTAGTTTTTGAATTTGCAAGGAATATTTTGATCACATTATCGTTAATTAAATATAGAGTATACAAATTAAACATAAAAAGTAAATTGTGATAAATGAGAATGAAAATTCCAAGTGAAAATGTTATCAAATATAACTTTATTATGTTGCCTGATATTGTCCTCTGTTTTAGAATATTGAATATTGTTAGATGGTTTTATTAATATTGGAACGCGCTTTACTTTTCAACCAGACATAAAATATTCACATCTGTTTCCAGAAGTGATTAGTATTTTATATTATTTTTTATACTCAATTTTACCTAATATCAATTTATAATAATCAAAAATTTAAAAAACTGTTTTGCTGACTGTTAAATAACTTTCGAGTTAATTTTATTTATAGTTTTCAATTTGTCAACTTGTTTTATTTGCATTTTATTTATTTCACTCACAATTAGACGGATCTCTTTCCAAAAGTAATAATATTTTGCTACTTACGCGCTCTATCCTTTTAGATTTTAGTAAATATAAATAATTTCATAGATAAATGCACAAATAAATATATAGATATAAAATAAATATATGAAAAAATGTATATATAAATAAATGGATAGATAACTATAGACATAATTAATCAAAAAATGAATATACAAAAAATATATAAATAAATAAATGAATAAAAATATGAAAAGGAACTAAAACCTAATTCATTAAAATCAGAAGTAACAAAAGGCACAAACTCTAATTTGAATTCACTGCAATTCCACGTAAAATTCCTTTCTTTTTTGTTTTGAATATTGTTATTAACTATAACTGATGATCATGCATGAATTTTGAGACATGTTTCACAATTCCAAAGATACTGTTTTATTTCTGGAACATTTGATAAGTTGTACAAATCATGCAAGACATAGACACTGGTTTGAAGCCTGTTCAAGGTTAACTTACTGTGTCCCTTGTTTTTGTTTCAAATATTTTAACCAAAAAATGGTTAATTATAAAAATATTACTAATGAAAGTGGAGGTGATGATGATGNCTTTAGCTGCGAAAGAAGACTAGCAACACTCCTCACACTGACATCCCTCCCATCCCACACCTCCTTAACTTTCCCAATGTAGCCATCTGCCCTTTGACCACCACTCTTCACGAAACATTCCCAAAGTACTTTCCTTTCAAAATGGCTCCATTTGCTTTTGAACAAACCAGTCCGTCCCATCTTGCCTCTTTTCTCTCCTTTCCACCCCTTCTTACCCATTGGTTCCTCCGTGCGACTGCCATCCTTGGAACTTTCAACATTTTCACTTGCTCGGGCCTAGAAACTTCCCCAGTTCTAATAAGAACTCTTCCTGCGGGTCGACAGAGACCCTCCGACTTCCAGATTTCCCTTCAGTCGGTTTTTTCTTCAGAAAACTCATTGAAACAACACGAGAATTCGCAAACAACAAATCAGAAATACTTCCGGATAATAATAATAATAATAATAATAATAATAATAATTTGCTCTGGATATTGACACTAAACTGCATCCGGCTGTGGAGTTTTTTCTTTGTCACTATTACCTCTTGAGACAGTAAATATAACTCAGACCTTTTACCTCATTAAAGCAGCTGGTCTTTGGGTAGCTGAAGAGTTAGGATTAAGGAAACTTAACAACAAGAAGAAACAGAACAGATGGTGAATAGAACATGTGGAAGAAGAGATGAAGAAGTTAAAGAAAGTTATCAACACTTAGAAAGGTACTTAGGAAAGGGAGAAAAGGCGAGACTGGTGTGAAAGCGAAAAGGAAAATCAAATTTTGGGTAATAACTATGGAATCAAGAGGAAAGATCTCACAACTGTAAAAGAAGAACTAAAGCAAAGGTTAATAGAAAAAGCTGCAAAAGTAAAGAGATATGACGAAAGAAAAACACAATACAGACCGAATCTGATGTTTGTTGTGTAGCATGAACAAGTGTTGAAGGAACTGAACGAGGGAGCTAGTGGTGATATTGTAGGGGTCAGTATAGTAGGGCTGGAGATCACAGTGGATATGGTTAAAAAGCAGACCCTAATTGGCGGGGTTATAATACCCGATGCTGTNTTTGGGTAGCTGAAGAGTTAGGATTAAGGAAACTTAACAACAAGAAGAAACAGAACAGATGGTGAATAGAACATATGGAAGAAGAGATGAAGAAGTTAAAGAAAGTTATCAACACTTAGAAAGGTACTTAGGAAAGGGAGAAAAGGCGAGACTGGTGTGAAAGCGAAAAGGAAAATCAAATTTTGGGTAATAACTATGGAATCAAGAGGAAAGACCTCACAACTGTAAAAGAAGAACTAAAGCAAAGGTTAATAGAAAAAGCTGCAAAAGTAAAGAGATATGACGAAAGAAAAACACAATACAGACCGAATCGAAAAGAGTAATAATTTGGGGTGAGGGAGTGAAGTGTAGAGCATGAAAAAAGAACACACGAGACAAGCTGAATAGTTGCAGAAGTTGAAAAGAGAACAAAACAGAGTCAACATGATAGGGTTGGTGATCACAGAGGAAATGGTTAAAAAACAGTGTAGAGGAATCCTTAGTTAGAAAGCGCCAGGGCAAGAAAGTGCAAAGGATATTGGATCACGCAACTGGCACAATTACACGAGAGAATAGAAAATCAGCTAAATGAAATTATGAGTGGTAAAAACAAACCATCTGATTGGATGATATTTGGAATAAGTGTCCTATGTCATAAGGATCGGGCTAAGGACAGAACAATTGATAATTATAGGTTAGAAACCTGCCTACCTATATGTGGAAGTTACTAGTGGGCATAAAATGGAGAAGAGATGCACGGCTTCTTTGAAAGAGAGAAATATTACCAGGTGAATTGTTGCAAGAAAAGTGGTGGAAGACAAAACCAACAGTTAATTCAGTGTTATAAATCTTGGGGAGACAGAGGGGACTGGAATTTCCCAAAAATCTTGGAAGAAAACGATTTTGTGTAGGACATTGTAGCCGTTTCCTTTCAAAGAAAGTGAGACCCTGGTCCCTGGGCTAACACTCCCCTGATTGTCCCTGTCATTACATCATGCTATAGCTACTTTGTCATCGTATCAAGGTCTAGTTACAGCTATTGGTAATGACCATTATCGACGTAAGTAGAGTGGTGTTGTCCTCTCGACGCACCGGTTTGATGTAACACCTGTCTTTTGTTGGGCTCATCAGATAAGGGATGCACCTCATCAGTGGTTCATATTGTTTACAAATGAGTACAAAAAATATTCATTATTTTATTAAATATCTCACTTTCATCATTCTTTTAGACCTAAACATGTACGTGTCACATTTGTTTGGGTTGGGTGCGGCGAGATAACCAAAACGTCATTGTACCAGAACCATGAACAAACCTATATTATTACTGTGGAAGAGCGGAGAAAGCAAGACTTGTAACGACCTGTGATTAGGAAGATGTCTTTGCAGAAAAAGGTTTTAAGAACTGGAAAAAAGATACTATAAGAGAATATATGTTAAAATATATAAAGCACCAGCACAGTGAGCCACACAAGGACGATACACTATGGCTTATCGCTATCCCCAAAAATACTTAGGGCAAATCTATGATGATTGATAATAGTACTGAACAGGAAAAGCTTCGAAACAGGTGAATGTTTTGCTAAAATTTTGCAGCCACTTTATTTTCTTTATGTCAGGAAAGGTGAATCATGGTTCATGGGATCATAATAGAGGAATCGTGGACATAATTTTATTGCTCTCTTAAGATTTGACTATTCAGGCAAAACAATTCTGGATATTAAGGAATTCTTTAATAAAAAGTATAATAAGGTTTCTGCTCTTAGGATTCTAAATGAATTTTGTAATCTATTTCATGTACAGACATCCCGAGACGTTATTGACCAAATATAGAATTCCGAATGCAGATACTTAAGTATGATGCTCTAAATTATTTCTTATTTCTTATTAATTTAACTTCTGCTAATGAGTTTCTCGGTAATGTAAACATTAAAAGAGGAATTTTCCATGGTGACAGCTTGCCATCCCCCTACTTTTTGTCATATGCATGATACCTTCAACTCAGACATTGTGAGAGGTTTAAGCAAAGTACACCATTAAATCCGACGAAGGTGTGAATCACTTTCTATTCATCGATGACCTGAAATTGTTCGGGAAGAATGAGAGGGAAACAGACAATTAGAAATAGTCTCTACAGTCCAAATATCTAGTAATGACATCAAAATTGAATTTGGTGTTTAAAAATGTGGAGTGTTGATCATGTTTAGAGGATCAGTTGACTAAAGTAGAAGTAATGGAATACCACTGCCAACAAGAGAAAAAATCAAAATAATTGATCAAAGTGGATATAAATATCTTAGAGTTTTGGAATTTGACATAATTAAACAAAGAGACGTTATTGAATGTTTCAAACAGGAATATTTTAGAAGACTGAGCTTAGTTTGCAAGAGTATGTTTCATGAGAAAAACAAAATTAGGGCAGTGAATACCTGGGCAGTTTCGCTATTAACATATGGTACAGGAATTCTGGGTTGGGGGGTAAATGAGTTAGATGGAATGGACAAGAAAACGAGAAAAGTACTGACCTTCAATAAAGAATTTCTTCCAAAAAGTGACAAAGATTGTCTGTATGTTTCCAGGAGTAAAGGAAGAAGAGGGCTAACAGGATCTGTCAGACCTGAAGAAAACAACCTTGGTTGGTATGTCGAGCAGCAAAGTGAGCCACTGTTAAATGCTGTCAAAAGGAATGGGATAGTCCAGACTGATAGTTCCTTGAATCCTAAAGACTATCCTAAAGAAGAGAGGAAAAGACCAGAATCTGAATTTCTGGAAAGAGAAGAAAACGTATGGATGTTGGAAATTCTTGGAAATGGTCATAGTCGTGTGATTTAAAAAGGCCTACCGAGGCATTAATATGTAGTGCCCAAGAGCAAGATATAAGAATGAATAACGTCAAACATTTCATAGATACGT
Source organism: Morbakka virulenta (assembly GCA_003991215.1). Classification (NCBI taxonomy): domain Eukaryota; kingdom Metazoa; phylum Cnidaria; class Cubozoa; order Carybdeida; family Carukiidae; genus Morbakka; species Morbakka virulenta. Next base: position 347,080 of record RDPX01000047.1, on the reverse strand, counting down.
CCAGAGAATCACCTTTTTCCAGGATATCTGGTGAGAGAAATGAAAGTGTTTACAATGTGTTTAGCGAGTGTACTGTATTGGTAAGAAAAGAATATCTAAAGCGTCACAATAACGTTTGCAAATATATACACTGGAAATTATGTAAAAAGTTTGATCGAGAAGCGGTTACGAAATGGTATGAACACAAACCCCAAGGACTGATAGAGAATGACTCATGTAAGATAAGGTGGGATTTTGTAATACAATGTAATAGAAAAGTGATTGCGAGAAAACCAGACATTTTTGTAATAGATAAGAATAGAAAAGAGACAAAAGTTATAGATGTCGCAATACCTGGAGATTTGAGAGTGTTAGAAAAAGAACGGGAGAAAGTTGATAAGTACAGACCCCTAAGACATAAGATTGCTCGAAGGTGGAAAATGAAGAAGGCTGAAATTACCCCTAAGATGGTGGGTTGGTTGTGAACTGCAGCGAAAAACTTTTTGAAAGCTATGTTAAACAAATTCAAATAGCGAAGAATGTAGAACACGCTCAAAAAACAGCACTGTTGGGTACAGCCCGAATCTTACGGTTGGTCTTAGGGCATTAAAGCTACAGGTGAAAGGGTTGTGGTTCCTTAGATGGGAGGTAGTTATCTGGTATCATATCAATAACAGCCGAAGGAAATGAGAACTGAAACTTTGTGAGAAAACATTTCAAACATAATAATAATGTTTATATAGGGTTATGTGTTGAAAGACAAATAGGTGTTAAGTGGTGAGGAGATATTGGATTAGATGTTAAATCAACGCGCTAGCCATTTTATCATTGTTAAAAAGTAAATACATAGTGTTTCATATAATTTATCTGCAGTATCGTTGCTAACTTTGCTAACAAAGGAAATTGTACGACAAAACGATTCTACCAAATCATGCAGTAAGTCTCTTAATTACACGTTTTTCACCAAAGTCTTATGTCCAATCAGCCTAATCTCCTGATGATGACAGAAGTATTTCTAAAATAATAGCCCGATATAAATTACCAGGCCAATGCCAATCAAAATGAGATTTTATTACCATCATTCTACTTTTCACAAAACCCTGCAAAAATGAGCTCATTTCTAATTAACAGCAACACAGCTTCATTCTCTTATCTGCCTCCGTATAGCTTTTGGCGATAATACCATTTGAATTCAAGACAGTTAAAGAGTATACGTCACACGCAATCACCAGAGATTTCTTTGGCAAGTACACCATGACCTAAGCTGACTGGAAGCTCTTCCTACAGTTTCTAGAAACTATGCCACTCTGTTTATGTAATAATTTATTAATTTGTTGAACCATGGTTACTACTTTTCGGTAATAAATGAGTTATAAAATTTCTTATTAAATAACAAATGAAAATAGGTAGGTTACATTCCAAAATCTACTTTCTTACTCTTTGTTTCTTCAGATCTGGCCTTAATTGATATTGAAAATATGCAGCAGATAGTATACCTAGGTATGCGGGGGATGCTCTCGAAACTATTTCCCCTCTCACTTGAAAACATAGATCATTAAATTGTCCATTGATCATAGATTAAATATTTTATAACATATTAATACTCAATGATTTACCGAGGTTTAAATAGTAATAATATGAGAGAGAGGTGATGTACATGTATATGTATATGTATATGTATGTAAAACTGTATTTGCTAAGTGTGCTGTTGAGGATTCTTGAGATTGATAACTCTGTCCTTATGCGAATGGGTCGACTATCACTGCTGTTGTTGCGGCTTGGCCACTTTGGCCTATCGTAATCTCTTAACCTTTAGATCTACACGCCCAACACTGTCCAATATGATTGACTTAATGGCAAATAATGGGGTTTTTTTACATAATAAACACATTTAGATGCTCCAAGCTGCACCGGTAAGCTGTTAAACAACGGAGTAGTTGTCTGTCGATTAAACTATACATAAATGTATAAATATATATTTATATGAAAAAATATTAGTCGATAAACTAAAAAACTAAAAGTGTCCAATATGTTTATATTTACAGCTTTATAAAACATTAAAGTAGTAAATTTATTAATAGATAAGGGCTACTAATATTGCTTAACTTTCTCGCACGTAGTAAGCAATACGATCATCAGATTAACTATAGACGCCTGGTTGGCTCTATTTTTGGTGACTTCAAGCTGACAGTATAATATTTACTTGCATGCCTATATTTGTTCAATACTTCAGTGTGTGTATGTTTAATGTACAGTTTTGTCTGCATTCAAAATTGCTACCTTTCTCAGCAAAACACAAGTTGCATACTTTTTGATGTGCGTAATAACTTTTCTTTCCTTTGCTGTTATTGTTGTATATTTGTTTGCAAAGTCAAATGCGTATACGAGAAGTGCTTCTAAAATGGAGGGATAAAAATCCATGATGTCAGAAACCAAGAAAGTAATAAATTTATTTTTCATCATGTAGGGTAAACCAGCCAATTACAACTTGATAGTACCTCCGCTGATTATAGCATGTGATAGATCTAATATTTTTTTATGCGTTTGAGAATTTGCTTGTTTAAGGACCCTAAATTGTTCTTCGTGGGATTGATTGGTCTGGATGGCACCTTGTTTGTTTGAAAAGCATTCTTAGTGGTCCTCGTTTGTAACATACTTACTTCTGAGCATTCTCTCCTCCTTCTCGCCTATTTAACTGTCCATTGATTCTATTTACAGAGAATACCAGGGGTTTCTTTTTCGCCTTAGTGATGCTTTCTCTTAAAATCTTTTGGTATTGTTGCATTTCTGTTTGATAAATGTTTCCGGTTTTGTCCTCAGGGACTACTACTTTTGAGGATAAATAGGTGTCACAGTAATAAAAAAGTATAAGATCCATTCTATACAGCCGAAAAGGAATTGGAATTGCCGTAAAACCGAGAACTGCCCGTTGGAAGGTAAATGGCTTGATCCCTACATTGTTTACACAACCTAGGTATTCTCTGATGGCATGCAGGATAAAACATATGTTGGCATGATGGAATGCGATTCGAAATACGTTAAGGAAACCACAAACAGTCGTTTAATAACAAAAGTTACACGCAAAGCACACCTTTGTGAAAATTCGCTTGGGACTTAAAGAAAGCGAGTATATCGGTTTTCAAAAGATGGCCTATTTTAAGGCATGCACGGGCATACAAGAGCGGTTCAAAAGTATGCAACTTGTGTTTTGCTGAGAAAGGTAGCAATTTTGAATGCAGACAAAACTGTACATTAAACATACACACACTGAAGTATTGAACAAATATAGGCATGCAAGTAAATATTATACTGTCAGCTTGAAGTCACCAAAAATAGAGCCAACCAGGCGTCTATAGTTAATCTGATGATCGTATTGCTTACTACGTGCGAGAAAGTTAAGCAATATTAGTAGCCCTTA
>RDPX01000047.1:321333-342117 GCA_003991215.1 Morbakka virulenta | reverse complement strand
TGATCCCTACATTGTTTACACAACTAGGTATTCTCTGATGGCATGCAGGATAAAACATATGTTGGCATGATGGAATGCGATTCGAAATACGTTAAGGAAACCACAAACAGTCGTTTAATAACAAAAGTTACACGCAAAGCACACCTTTGTGAAAATTCGCTTGGGACTTAAAGAAAGCGAGTAATATCGGTTTTCAAAAGATGGCCTATTTTAAGGCATGCACGGGCATACAAGAGCGGTTCAAAAGTATGCAACTTGTGTTTTGCTGAGAAAGGTAGCAATTTTGAATGCAGACAAAACTGTACATTAAACATACACACACTGAAGTATTGAACAAATATAGGCATGCAAGTAAATATTATACTGTCAGCTTGAAGTCACCATAAATAGAGCCAACCAGGCGTCTATAGTTAATCTGATGATCGTATTGCTTACTACGTGCGAGAAAGTTAAGCAATATTAGTAGCCCTTATCTATTGATAAATTTACTATTTTAATGTTATATAAAGCTCTAAATTAATATATATATATAGATTTATATAATATATAGAGAGATATAATCAGAATTGCTAATGAAAGGAGGTTGAACGTTTTTGTATTATAAGATGTAAACAGATACATGTAAATACGCACACTTACATCTGTAAAGAAAGAGAGAAAGAATAAGCTTAGGCCATCACAAGATCTTATTCTTAAGTTATCGTAGTCAGAAATTATCATAATTTCAAAAAAGATAAAAAATAATAGTTAAAAAAATTTTTTAAGCGCGAGCAAGTATTGTCGCGCTTCTACATCTTTGTATTTTCCTTATTCTTTTTCTTGGACGATTTCCCTTTTTGTTATAGACAATTAAGAAAATAATAGACTGGTCTTTAATGTGTGCCCTGTATGCGTGCTCCATTGTGTAATAGAACAGTAAGTTGGTCAATTCTGAAACTGAGTTGAATATAGACCTAACAGGCACCCATCCATGTATTAAATGAAGTTCAGAGTCTTTTATAGAGACTTCTTTGCTCAGTAGTAAAATAAAATTAATAAAATACTACACTCGCGCTTATAGACTGAGGGTTTTTCAGTCTCGTTTTCACAAGTATCATCTCACAAAACATTCAAACTTTTCGAAACTTTCTTGAATCCGTTTGCGATAAAGTGAAATTAGACTTGAAAATTCAAAACTGCATACATCACTGAGCCTCTTTTATATTCTGTTTTCTGGACATTTCATGTGGGCTCAAGTAAACATACCCTACTTTGTAATTTCTATACCATTAGTGGATAGGAAAAGCTGTGCGGAAGTTCAAATTTTTATTAATAAAGAAATTATTTCCATCAAGTTAAGTAATGCCAAAGTNAAAAAAGATAAAAAATAATAGTTAAAAAAATTTTTTAAGCGCGAGCAAGTATTGTCGCGCTTCTACATCTTTGTATTTTCCTTATTCTTTTTCTTGGACGATTTCCCTTTTTGTTATAGACAATTAAGAAAATAATAGACTGGTCTTTAATGTGTGCCCTCTATGCGTGCTCCATTGTGTAATAGAACAGTAAGTTGGTCAATTCTGAAACTGAGTTGAATATAGACCTAACGGGCACCCATCCATGTATTAAATGAAGTTCAGAGTTTTTTATAGAGACTTCTTTGCTCAGTAGTAAAATAAAATTAATAAAATACTAAAAAAATAAACTTGATCAGATCAAGACCTTTTTTATCCGTTGCCAAATTCTAACATGGGTAATTCGTAATCTATGACAGCATGATACATAAAAACAAATATCTATCAGAAATACTTGATATTTGGCCAGAGTTTTAAGCTCCTTCCCCATAATGATATTTTAGAAGTTTTTGTAATGACATTATTCAAAAAAAGCCATAGTAGAATAACTTTTTTTCGTACCTGGCCGGGTTTGTTTCTTGATTGCAATAGATTAAGAAGTAGATTAATAGCGTTTAAAGTGATATATCTGAAGATTTTTCTAGTTAATAAAACTAGAGTGGACAGTAGGGCACCTTTGTTGCTCAAAAATAACATAAGGTTAAGATCAACATGATCTATTACCAGAGCATTTGTAGAAAATAAACAGAAGACAAGTGCATCATCTTCAAACTCAAAAAGCAAGTGAGAAGGAATTGATAAAGTTAATGGACGTTTGAGGTGCGTTAACAAGAAAAGGCAGAATTTCTTCCTGCTGACATTTTATGTATTTTGCTTTATTCCATGGTGTATTTAGTACTTCAAAAGTTAGAGGACCACTTTAAATGTAGTGCTTCAACCAAATATTTATTTTTTTCCGTTGACAGATCTATTCGTGGGTGTCTCTGAGTTTCATTGTTCTCTCAGTAATCAGCTATATAGTATATACATGGCAACTGGCGGAGAAAAAAAAACACTGTGGTACGGATGAAACAACAAAAACTAATCTGTCGTCGAATTCATCTCAACAGGGTAAGCAAAGGGTCATAATTTATGCACACACACACACATACACACACACACACACATATATATATATTATATATATATATATTATATATATATATATATATATATATATATATATATATATATATATATAAAAGAGAGAGATAATAAGTTGGAAAGAATAAAAAAACTACACTGTTCATCTCGACAAGCCTGTTTTGTGATTCTTTCCAACTTATTATATCTCTTTTATTACGCTCTGCATTTATGTATCGAGCACTCTAATTCGGTTAACCGAATCGAAAGCACCATATATATATTTACGTATTTATTTATATTTGTCAAAGAAAATAGATGAGTTGTTGGGTAAAAGATGAACTTTTTTGGATGTCTAGTTGAATCGTCTCGACAGAAAAACGCCAAACATACACAAATGCTAAACCCCATCCAATCTGAATGCTCTTATCTTCCATCTTTAAACAAACCGTTTTCTTACTTAATCCTCACTCAAATTTCTTAAACACTGCTTGATAAATAACCAGAAGTGCAATTCCAGTTTTATTGGTATAAAATTCTCTAGTTGTATTCGCAACATCATATTAGCTATGCCTGGAACTACAGAGAGAAGCAAACAGGCAGATTGAAAATGGAATACATAGACACTTGACAGATGTTTAGGGAAAAAATTAGTTAGATAAAAAGATAGAGAAACAGATGGATTAATTGATAGATTAAGCAGACGGAAGCCATCGCTCCTGCTAATTGTGAGACGATATGCACTTCGGTGTCATCTAGAAGGTTCCGAATGCATTTGTTAAAATTATGTTATGGGATTAGAAGTTTTGGGAACAATTTAGAAGGACGTACAGGGGATAAATAAATGTATTCTCGGAAATCAGTGTCCTACAAATTGTAATCATTTTTGTTTAAAGCTGTCTGTCCTTGTTAAAAATTTGTTTGAAATAGTTTTAATAAATAAGATATTAAAGATCGTGCGGAGAAGGCACATTTCTGTAAGGTTTGGTTGGACTATTTGGCTTCCATGAGATACCAATATTCGAGCCATACAGGAAAAGAGATTTAACAGTGGCATTAAACAGGAGTAATCTACGATTACTTTACAGTTGTATAGGTTTTTAAATGTTAATGTTTGTATTGGCTGAGAATATTTGCTGGGAAAATACACCAGATATTCACCATTATCTCAATCAATCCTCAAGACCTACTTTGAATGAGAAGAGAATGTGGTAATGAACGATATCTAGAATATTATTACATCAAATTAAGTAATGTTAGAATATATGAAGTATGAAGTACAATAACATATTGTGAAAAATGTCCTTTTCAAAGATCTGAGCTTGACAATGTTCACTTAACCATTGAAAATGCACAAATCTTTAAGGTGGAGGAATTTCACGGCCAGAAAGGGCTGTTTTAAGTGAAAAAGGTATTAAGGATATTGAGATTAGCATTCAATTGTTCCAGAAAAGCAGATTGCCGATTGCTCAGGGAAATGGAATCATGTTTGGCTGGACGTTTCAGAATAAAGTATATTGGACATCATGACATTACTTTATGAGAGCCATGATAAGGGGTTTGTAAATTGGGTCGAACTGAATCGTCTTAAAAGAACACAAGAGAGTAGGTGGAAAGATCTGGATAGAGCTAAACTGGACGTGACTGCTGAAGAAGGCTTCGTTAAATATCGGGTATGAAGATCTTCAGACGATCGGCATAGTTGGTAGAATCTTAAAATGGAATGTTAGCAGTTGGAGAAACAGGGTCCGCGGAGAAACGAAGAGTTGTACCATAAACTAATTTGGCAACAGTAGATCCAATATCGTATATTATGGTGAATCAATCCTTGAGCAAAATCTTGAGTTGCCGATGAAAACGTTCAATAATGCTATTAGACGATGGATGGTAATCTGTAGTACTAAGGTCTTTACATCCGAGGATTTTAAGTAAACTGACGAAAAGGTGAGATTGACATGCTTTTCTCGATCGTTGGTGATGACATTAGGATTTCCAACATGTGCCCCCAAATGAAATACAAAACTTTGTACGGCTGTCTCAGCAGTTATGTTGGATTGTAGCATTGCTGTAGGCCAACGGGTAAAGCGATTGACACAGGTCAGTAAGTAGGTAAATCCTTGTGATAACAAGAGAAGACCAAGCAAATTTAAGATGAGAATCTGAAATGCGGTATCTGGCATAGGAAAGAAACCAATGGATGTAACAGTATGACGATGAATTTTGGCTCGTTGACAAGACTGATAAGCTTTGACCAGTATTGAAGATCTTTTTTATTCAAGGCGAAAAAAATTGTTTTGCGATGAGGTCTCTTTTTTTTTCTTTAATGCTGGGATAAGAGAGACTGTCAAAAGATTCGAAAGCTGTGCGTCGGAATTGGGGTAGAATGAAGGGATACGGTTGACTTGTAGAAATATCCGCCACTATGGTTAAATTGGAAGAGGAAATAGGCAGGCTGCAAAGCTTGAGAGAGGAAGTGTTGTTGCAGTGAAATGTTTGAACTTTGAAATCTTGAAGCTGAGCTGTAGTAACTGCTTCCGAATCAGCAAAGACATAGAGTGAAGAGCATTGAAGTTGAGACGAGAACCATCATCTTCCACTGTACTTTCCTTGCCACTTGTATCCCTAATATCGGTGGTAAATTGAGACATGTAGTCCAAATGGCGAATTTCACCCAGAGAATATTTGTCATTTCTTGAATCGAGTGAGTGAGTTAGAGGGCCGTGATCAGTATAGATATAAATATTGTCGCTTTTGATAGAGTGTCGGAAATGTTTCATGATAAGGTAAAATTCGAGTAGTTTACGACCAAGTGAATTGTAACGTGCTTCAATGGGTTTTAAATATTGTGAAAAGAAGGAAAGTAGTTGCCAGCTTCCTTTAACGTGCTGTTGAAAAAAGCATCCAATGAAGAAATTCGAAGAGTCAACCTTGATATAGATTGGGACGTGTGGAAGAGGATATGCAAGTAGTGCGCAGTTGACTAAGGTGGATTTGGCAGAATCTAAAGCATCTTGGCAGGAAGGTGACTAGAGCAAGGAACAATTTCAATTTGGACTTTGGTCAGATAATAGGTTGGTTTGCAGCAGTAAAATTGTAGCGCATTTGGGAATAAACCTAATATAGAAATTTATGGGGCCTTAAAATTCACGGAGTTTTTGTGCTGAAGTTGTTTGGGGGTAATCTTGCATAACACAAACCATGTCCTTGAGTAGAACGATACCACCAGCAGTAACAGTGTGTCCTAAACATCAGAGGGTTGACTGCCCGAATTGACATTTCTGTGGATTGATAACAATTCCACACTGAGAGAGGCGTTCAAATAGCAGACTACGATTGGTGTAGGATAATTATCATGTCGTGAGTCGTCAGATTTTTCTAAGCTACGTTTCGAGGTATGCGTCTCCCATCGTCAGGTTGGGATGGGAGAAGAATATCTCGAAACGTAGCTCAGAAAAAGTTTACGACTCACGACATGATAATTATCCTACATTAATGGCTTTCACTGAGTCCATAAAATCAAGAATTTTTAAGCAGGCTAAGATGCTCTAGGTGTTTGTTTGGGAAAGAACTGGCAACTAGATCATCAATTTATGCAGAGATGAAAGAAAGACAGTGCAGAACTTTATCGATATAATGTTAAAAAATTTGAGCTTCACGTGGAAGGCGAAAAGGCATGAGGACAGTCAATCCTTCAATTTTGTAGGATCATATAATGATGGCAGATTTGTGTTAAATTTTCAAATATAACATTAATCGTTATTTATATGAGTTTATTACATATAGTTTTTTTTAATGAAATCACATTTAACTTTTGAATCATATATTTTTATACTCTCTTGTTCTGATCATAACAAACATTTTGATAAATAATAGAAAAGCCCACTATATTTGTTGCAAATATCAGAAAATCTTTTTCTACGTTGCTTGGTGCAGTCCTGAAAATTTTTTATACTTTTTGAGATAAACTCATTAAAATATTAAGTTTTTTTATTTTTTTTTCGTTTTAATTGCTTTCTTTAATGCCTGTCAGTTTTTAATTGACTCTAATACTGGGAGAGTACAGGAAATTTTATACACATTGTTTTGATATACCATTAGCTTTTTAAAATTCTTGACGTCATGGAGTTAAGCTATTTCAGAGCTATGTTTCGACAGCTACTTCTACCACCATCAGGATGCTTACGTGACTAGGTCTCTGGTAACCATGAAAACTCTTGATTTTATTATGTCAGTGGTTGCCGTAGATATAGAAGCTTTAGCATGTTATGAGTTCTTAAGCATTTTGTGAGCTACTTTCGGAGAGTGTTACAGAGAGAGACATGAGATAGAGGAACATTGCTGGACACAAAATCATACCTTTGATTCGGAAATAGAAAGAATATAGACAAGGAGACCAGCGCAACAAATATAGAAATAAAAGAAACAATGTATTCTCTACACCAAAGCAACTATATGAACAGTATATCTTACACCCTTACAGAAATATTACTGACAGCACTAAAGAAAGAAACACAAAAAAACCAGCATAGATATGGTTTAAAGAAATGTTGATAGTAGTAAGAGAAAGTAATTACTGTAATGGAATAAGCCACATTCTTTGTTTAAATGAAGTCTTTCATCCCAAGAACTGTTTGATTTGCTCCTGAAAAATAAAGAAATGGGAAGAATCTGTGTTGGGTCTACCAATTAGGGGAAAGGTGATCACGCTGTTACTCAAAAACTGGATAGATTCAAAGGTTTCCTCACCATTCATTTTGTAAGCAGATATATTTAACAAGGGAAGAAATATATTGGGAAAGTCGAAAAGATGGGCATTATCTTCATTCTCACGAAAGGATTAAAAGAAACAATTTATAGAGATAAAGAAGTATTTGCATTTAGCTGACAATGATGTTCTTAGATAAATTTTCAGAAGCTGGATCCCTATTTGATGATGTGAATCAACAGTGTTTATTGAACTAGCAGCCAAATCAATATATAAGTGTTAACAAAGTAATGGTACCGTACTTGGGAAAGCATGCTGCTAAACAATCCATCTATGGTGAATCAGTCAAATTTGGGTTAAAATTATAGGTAATGGAAACAGCCTGTTTGATCCAAATTTTATTCACTTCTGTCTAAATGCAGGCGAAGATTCTATTCTTTAGGAATATAAAGATCAGGGGTTAGGCTTCGGTACTTCAATGGTTGCAAAACTTATCTCCAAATTATCAGGAGTTGTTGACTAAGAGTAATATATTGTAATGAATAACGTTTTCATAAATCCAGTCTGGCTAAAAAACTCAAAGGAAATCACAGTAACTGGAACCGTAAGAGCCAACAGAATGGAAAATGCTTCGAGGCCAAAAAGAGCGAAAATGATGAAAGAAAAACGTGGATCATCTGATTTTGTCACTGACGCTTTATAAAACATACCAGCTATTAGATGGAAAGATAACAAGGCTGTCAATGCAATTCCTACATTTACAGGGAAAAGGCTCTCCAACAAATCAGAAGATATTGTTCTCAAAAAAAAAGAAGTATCGATATAAACTAGCTTTCTTAACTTCTACAATAAGTCAATGGGTGGAGCTGATTCCATGGACAAGGATATCGGCACCTATATGATTACTTAAGATCAAAGAAATGATGGTGGCTATAGGTTTATTTTCAGTGCTGCAGTAGACAACACACATTAGCTGTATCGATAAAGAAACCTAAATCTATGAAAACATCGGTTAGACCCTCTAAGATTCTAGCAAGCCATTGTTGCTGCGTCTTTCCGGTTGTACCAAAATGTGTGCCAAGTGCAACAAGCAAAGCAACCCTGGTAAAAGACGCATACATAATCTTGCAAACAACTTGCAGTTTGATGATAAGAACCAATGGATTGTAAAGGACGTACAACGGCGATGTAGCATAGAAGTATGTAGAGGCAAGTCAAAATAATCTTGCGAAAAATACAATGTTGGTTTGCACCCTTAATTTTTCACAATGTATCATTCCATCTGCGAACTGAAGAAATTTATACGTGTCGTTTGTGTCAGTTTATACTCAATATTTTTAAATAGGAAATTTTTAAGCAATTTAAAATTTGTAAGTACCACAGTACTATTTCATGAAGTATTGTAGTACTTACAAATGTCAAGTTTCTTAAAATAATTTTTTTAACAGGATATGTGTTATTCCAAAAAATAAATTGTAGTTATGAAAGGTGTGCATTATTGTATTGAAAAGGTAGAAAGTAAAGTAGTTACATTGCTCTAGAAATAAAAATCACATATTTTTATAAGTGCACTCTCCTGGTGCTGGAATTATATTGACATAATGAAAGCCAGCAATAATTTGGACACGCCCATCTTTTTCAGAAAAAATTTATATCTGTACACAATAATGCTAACAAGATATTAACCGAAGAAAATTTGAACAGTTGGTAGAAAACAATATTATTTTCACAAGTTGCCTTGCCTTCCTTGTTGTTGGGATTTAATGTTTCTTCCATGGAAGGCTCATCATTATTCGTGTGATTTGGATGTGATTTCCATTGCTAATAAGCTGGAAAGAAATTGGAGCGCTCATGGGAAAGATATCGTTGCAAAATCATTTGGTTTAAAAACAGAAGTGACGATAGTTTCAGTGGTCAAGCATATGACTACGATAGTCATATACAATGTTTTCGAACCAATTTCAGTGCAATATGTACCACGACATCCTTTTTGAATTGTAAATTTAAAACAAATTTCAGGCTATAGACTTCAGAACTGGGCCTTACAGAGATATTTTGCTTTCTGTGATCGTGGAGAAGATAAATGGATTGCCAGACTGTCCACTAGTTGCTCTTACAAACTTAAATCATCTCTGAGTGATTTTGTCCAAGTTTGCCTTTCATTGTTTCAATTTATCCAATTATATCGAGTTAGAGTTTGTATTCTGTTTATATAATATATATATATATATATATATATATATATGCAGATAAATAAATAAATGTAAAAAAAAATAAATAGCTGAAAATTGATACCATGCCTTAACTACGCAAAAACAAAAGATAGTGCTTCAAAAAAGAACTTTTTCATGGTTCTCGTGAAGAGGCGCATATGTCAACACGAACTGTCAGATGTTAATGTAGGAATAATCCAATGACACAACAAACGTCAAGGGTAAACGCTATACGTTAATAAAAAATATAGTTTTAGAAAAGAATGATGAAATTGATTGATAGGAAGGGATAAACATTTGCTTTTTATGATTTTGACCCCGTTTGTACAAAGCGTCCTGTGATTTCGTGTTTTTTGTTAGTTCTTTATCTTTGTTCCCAAGGTAATGATAAAATTTATTTACACATGAAATCTCAACATTCAGCATATTGTTTAAATAAAGTAATCAAAACACTGAACTTTCAAGCATAACCTTAAAAGGGCTTTTGAAACATCTGATTTTCAATTGCTTCGAATCAAATTGATTCTGGAATTTTTGTCGGCCAATGTGTTCTTGAACAAGTATGAAGAAACTTATTGAAGACATCTGACCAAATAAAATAAAAGGATTCCAGCACTAAACAGGTTTTCAATGACAATTGCAATAAATGATTGATTAAAACTGGTTTGGTCATAAACAGGTGTCATGGGGATTTAGATTTGAAAATACAACATTCTGATGTTTATATTTTGTTCCCCAGTCTTGACCCAACTGTTGTCGATGCCACCTTCGCCAATAAACTGTGCAACGAAAGAGAAGGTCTTCCTTTCTTCTGAGCTATGCCAGTGGTTGAACAATGTTCTCTATTCTGCTGGTGCGGAAACGTTTTGGTGGATTATCTCGATGTCCATTAAAAGAAAAATATTTTTTACCAGCAGGATTAAGTCTTTGTCACAAAGAATACTTTATGTCAGAGCTAACAAGTGTCTATCAGCCTATGTGAATGGCTATATATATGTATATATATACACCAAACACTTTGTTTCCGTTTATATATAGAATTTTACATTTCTTTTTTGGTTTCTATTGATTTTCATGCTTTTATCATTTAAAGTAACTAACTTACATACACGCTATGAATTCACTGTGAGGTAAACGCCTCTATTTTCTATCTCCACGTGCATTTTTAACAACAAAGAGTACCATAAGCCATTTATGTTTACATATTCAATCCACGTCTTCAGATTACATGCTTGTTTGGTCCACAAATCATCGACCGTAGTAAGTTTATAAAGTATATAGAACAGATATAACAGGTTACATGCTTGTTTAGTTCCAACAACATCGATCGTGGTAATTTGATAAGAAGATATAGTACAGATATAGCAGGTTACATGCTTGTTTAGTTCCAACAACATCGATCGTGGTAATTTGATAAGAAGATATAGTACATATCTTGGTACATTTGCTGACTCTTACTCGTTGTGTTTCAAATAGATGCAAAGAGGTTACAATAAATTCATGAGGGTGCCTGTAGGGACCAGGGAGAATTTTATTGGATAAGCTAATTAATTGAAACATGTGGAGGAAAGATTAAATAAGTTTTGCTTATTTAAATGGTAGTCATTTATTAACATAATACTACAATTAGAAAAATGTTACATGACGACATAAATTATAAATACCGTGTACCAAGACTCCTAAGGGTGACGATGTGGCTCGTGTGACTAAATTACTTGGAAAATCCTGAATGACCTCTGAATATGGTGAATTCTTTCGGTTTTAAAGCAGAGCAGCAATACTTACAAATCAATAAAAATACAATAACAAAATACACAAAATAAGTAAAAGAAATGAAAAAGTAAAAACAAAAAAATCAGTCAAAAATTATCTAAAAATATGTAAAAATACAAAGAAAAATCAATAACAAAGTAATAGAAATTTTTTTTTAAAATATATAAAAAATAAGTAAAGGTTTGATCATTTGGCTAAAGAAATGTGTTTTGTGGTAACACATTGAAAATCCCTCACACTGGCATGTGAATGTGATAAAGTTCATTTACAGCAAAAATAGGTGGTCCTTCCAGTATAAATCATCACATCAATTTCGACTTCTCCTTTTCAAATTTGCGACTGCATCAGTTAAAGGACAAACTGGAAAATTCGATCATTTTGAAAAGAAGGAGAATTTTATTCCAACACATTTTAAATAACTCTAAAAGCCAATGCCAACTGATAATCTCATGTAGAATAACAGAAAAGATAGTCCGAAAAGATTCATTTCGATATCATAATATTTATGAAACAACAAAATGATTTTTTTGTAAACAACTATATTTCGTATTACATCAAATACATCTTTCAATATAACAGAACTTTTTAATTTGGCTTTTGTGTCTGAACTCATGAAATGAAAGAAAAGTTTACTTTTGCCAGGGATTAATTTGAAAAACGGAGTTTTTTTCGAAGCAGTACGATAGTCAAGATTGGGGGAACTAAGATGAAAGGGGTATTCCAAATTGAAACGGATGGTTAATGTCAAAAGAAAATCTATCATTGCATAACTAAGGCATATTTTTTTAATCTATTTTGATTGTTGACATTGACTTTCAACTTTATCTCTTGTAGCTCCTTCAAACGACGATTGTGCCGGAAATATTGCAAAAACACTTATAATAACATATTTTGTAGAGGTTATTTGCACTGGATGGTTCTCATTGGAAATCATCCTTCGTTTTTTGTTCTGCCCAAGCAAGTCCAAATACATGCGACATTTATCTAACTGGGTCGATGTTATTGCTGTGATTCCTGTATACCTATTACTTTTCCAAAGAGAGTCACAATTAATAACGATTTTGAATCTTATTCGATATGTACGAGTTTTTCGATTTTTTAAATTGCTGTATGCGTTGCATATCTTGGGGAAAACAATTCAAGCTAGTGCTTACCAGTTACTGACATTACTCATTGTTCTCATGTTCCCCGTGGTGTTATTTTCAAGTTTTCTTTTTTACGCTGATAAGCATTTTGCGCCAAAACCATTAGGTCTAAAAGGACTGTCAAATATTCCTGACGGATTCTGGTGGTCAGTGGTAACGATGACAACCGTCGGCTATGGTGACAAAGTTCCCAAGTCCATATTAGGACAGCTTGTTGGAGGAGCTGCAGCTATATGTGGAGTTATATTGTTATCTTTAACAACTTCTATACTCGGAAGTACTTTTCAGCAGTATTATACAGTTGCACAAACCCAATTAAAGATTCCACAAGGATGCAGGAGAAAAATCAAAGTTAGCAAAACCACACTAGTAGCTTTGACCAAGGGTGTAAACCAATACGAAAAGTCTTCTAGTATAAAATCAGGGGATTCGAAGACTAGTGAGCGAGACAGTGGATACGGCAGATCTCCAGAGCAGTCTAGGCAACGTCGAGAACCTCTAAATTCATGCCTTGTTTCGAGAAGAAGTATTAGAGGCAGTATGTTAGTGTAGCATATCAGCTTTGATACTATAGAATTGCCCTTCAGTTTTTATCCTGAGTAAGAAATTAGAATCACACTTGACCTGATGAAAGTGGGCTGTGGTAGAGAAACGTCCAGTTTCTGTTTGATCGAAGTACGGAACCAATAGCGACCAGTTACTACCCTTCCGATGTTAGTTATTGCAATAGATTTTTTACAGGCTAGTTATATTTATGACCATTTTTAGACCATCTATGAAAAGGGTATTGTGTTTACTTGGCTTATACATCCCTCTTTATCATTTTAGCCCCCTCAGTAATATAGAAAGCACACTGCAAAAAGCCTCAGGAAAAAATAGTTAGGAATTTTAAAGTGTTTCTGCAACTAACATATTAACTGTTGAAACAGGTTATTATATGAAGAACCCTCGTCAAATTTTTTCTTTGAAGGGTGATATTTAGCAATGATAGATAACGATATCAAGTGAAACGTTTTAATCGATGGGAAGAAGTTAATTCTAAACCAAAATATTGACGTAAGGTCAACACATTGAGAAATTAAGTATGATGTACATCTTAATGGTATGATGTTATGAGAAATCGAGGTAGAAAAAGTGTAAAATTTTTGAATACATCTTATCTTTGTAAAAAAGAAGCCCTTTTCTAATTAATCCTTTCAATTTTCTTTTGTAATTTTAAAGTAGAAAACGAAGTACTTAATGAAATAAATAAATATGAAGTAGATTTTGTTTATCTGAACACGTATAGCTTGTGTCATTTTACCAAATATTTTAAAGTATAGAAAAATAAGAGTGACGAGTATTAAAAGACCCATAATTGTCTTTCATGTATGTCGAAGACCCTTATCTATGCTAATCTATCATAGCCTAAAGTAAACAGAACAAATAATATCAACATTGACTGTATATATTATATAAACTACTACTACTACTACTACTACTACTACTACGACGACGACGACTATTTCCACAACTACAATTACTGTTACTACAATGCATTTGACCAAAAACATAACACTACTACTACTACTACTACTACTACTACTACTACTACTACTATCTACTTCATTATCACTACTTTTTCTCCTTCTGCTTCTTCTTTCACCCTAAACAAATCCAAAACCCACTAACATGCAGAAGTTTATAATAATTGCAACTACTACAACTGATAATACAACTGCTAGTACTTCTATTTCTACTACTTACTATTACTATTACTACTTACTATTACTATTACTATTACTATTATTATTACTATTACTATTACTATTACTATTACTGTTACTACTACTATTACTATTACTATTACTATTACTATTACTATTACTACTACTATTACTATTACTATTACTATTACTATTACTATTACTACTACTATTACTATTACTATTACTACTACTATTACTATTACTATTACTATTGCTACCACTATTACAATTACTATTATTATTACTACTACCATTACTATTACTATCACTATTACTATTACTACTACTATTACTATTACTACTACTATTACTATTACTATTACTACTACTATTACTATTACTTTTACTATTATTACTACTATTACTATTATTATTACTACTACCATTACTATTACTATTACTATTATTATTACTACTACTATTACTATTACTATTACTATTACTATTACTATTACTACTACTATTACTATTACTATTACTACTACTATTACTATTACTCTTACTATTACTATTACTATTACTATTACTACTATTAGTCTGACGTTTAACAAGTAATATTTACTGATCCGATCTCCACTATCGCAAATATTAACATTAATTTCCTGCTATTTCTCCTCTTCCTTCTTTAGCTACTACAACTTTTATTCCTACCACCATTACAATACCTTCGTTATTACTACTACTACTTTTACTACTTTTAGTACTACTCTACTACATCTACTAATATTACGTTTGCTCCAACCACTACTATTACTTCTGTTCTTACAGCTATCGGCGCTTCTAATTCTATTACTTCTAACAATACTTTTACTTCTATTACTACAACTTGTAAAGGCACGGTTTCTTTTTTACTTTTACTGCTACTACTACTCATAATGCTCCTATCGTTGGACCTACCACTACTACTACTAGCAGTTTCACCAATCCAAGTATTAGTTGATTTACTTCTATTACTTTTACAACCACTAAAATTTCTACTACTTCTGCCTACTCCTACATGTACTACTATTACTAATAGAACCACTACTTCCACTACTACCACCCCTACTACTACTACTACTACTACTACTACTACTACTACCTTTTTTATGGGTATTTTTACTACTGGTATTCTTGGTATAATTTTTTGAGCAAGTATAACGATAATACCCTGAAATATGCCCATGATTCAAGCACACTTAAATCTTTTATTCAACACCAATCAACAACAAACTGTCATTCCAATGCCGGAATTAAGCTAGCTTTTTTTTACTTTACTTACTTTACTTATCCTCTTCGAGCCATGGGCGGCTCATAAGGCTTGACAGCATCCTCCGCCATCTCTCTCTGTCTTTGGCTATGTTCCTAACTTCGTTCCATATTTGCCATCCCAGGTCATTTCTTTCTGCTTTCGCACTCCTCCGCCATGTTGTTCGCGGGCGTCCTCTTTTTCTTTTTCCCTCTGGTGTCCATGTTAGGGCTACTCTACAGCTATCATTTTGTAGTTTCCTCAGAGTATGTCCAATCCATCTCCATCTCCTAAACCTTATGAGCTCTCCTACTGGATTGGTCTTCGTTCTAAGGTAGAGCTCGGTGTTTATAACTTTTGTGGGCCAGAAGATATGGAGAATCCTTTTCAGACATTTTCTCTGAAATATTTCCAATCTGGTGACATCATTTCCATTTAATTTCCACACCTCTCCTCCATAGAGTAGTACGGACATCACGTTGCTGTTATACACAATAATCTTGGTCTTACTACTGTATTGGTTTGACTTCCAGAGTGGGTTAAGCATGCCAAACGCATTTCTTGCTAGACTCAGCCTATGTGTGATATCTTCAGTGGATTCTCCTGTTTTGTTTATTGTGGCACCGAGGTATGTGAAGGTGTCCACGTCTTCAACACTTCTGCCCTTGATTTCAATTGGGCGGTTTTCCTTGTGATTAAGTCTCAACACCTTGGTCTTGTCTGTGTTGATTCTGAGGCCGATGCTTTCAGCATATTTACATAGCATTTCAGTTTTTCCTGCATATGTTGGTGCTTGCTGGATATGAGGGCGATATCGTCTGCATAGTCTAAGTCTTCAAGCTGGGTGGTAAACTTCCATCCTAGTCTCAGGGCTCAACATGATTCCTACGTCTCTATGATGTTGTTCATCTGACCCAGAATACAGTACAGACTCTCCAGTGTTGACCTTCACTTCTCCGAAACCAGTCCATCTTGCTTCGCTTATGCCTAGAAACTGTAGATGGTATTTCCTCATTCCCTTGCTATTATTGCAGCTTTTCTGGTGGCGTACATGGTTATTACATTCCAACATCCTACATGGATGTATCTTTTTGGCGTTAGAAGTGATCTCATGCATGTCGTTCTCAGGTTGGAGACTTACCGCAGGCTTTCGCCCTCAGCCGTCATATGCGTGTCTTCCCATCTGAGGTCATTATCTTCAGGGATTTCACACGACATGGTTCTGTGACCACAGGTAGTTTTGTTTGCTGTCCAAGTTTCCGTAATCGGTGGTTGTTTTATAGGAAGGGGTGATTGGCCGCTTGCCCAACCCTCCTACTTTCTCATCCGGGCTTGGGACCGGCAATGGCGGAGTTAGCTACCTTTTTTGCCTTCCCTTTACCAATCACTATGGAACTGGTTTTCAATTGGACTTAGCAGGTAGTGACTTCTCATATCTAATAGGATTCAAGAAACCCATACTACAAATAACTGCTTGTGGTCCAAAATTACCGTATGTCACGAGGAGCATTGATAACATTCTAATCCATTCGAATATTTTAAGTGACAGTATAATCTCAGGGATTCATGGTAATGTTCTCTATCGGCTCTCAGTTGAGCTGTTGCAACTATCATATCCGTTTCACGTTGAGGAAAGACTATATTATTGAGTTTGACATCCCTGTCGAACTCAACAATGTCCAGGTGAACATGAGTCTTAGTATAAGAGGAGTAAAATAATATACCTATTTTTCAATATAAGTAGAACGAGACGACGGCGAGATCCAAAAACTTGTCAAATATTTTATTATGACATAGATACCAGAGAAACAATAACCGATTATCGAGTTCAAGAAGGTGAAGGTATCATCGATAGTCTGATATCTGTCGGAAAAAAATGGTATCAAAATTAAAAGGAAAAGTCGCTAAAGATAATACTCAAAGGCTGTAACAAAAGCTGTTGAAAAAGGCGCCGAGCATGTTGGTAACGAAACAGGTGAAATGATTGCAAATAAATTAGATAATTAATTCAATAAACAAAAGAAAACACTGAAGAGAATAAGGGCGATCAACTAATCATACTGTTGCAATCACATTTGAGTTATAAACACACCAAAGAGACTGAAAGGCCTCAGAATCTAAAATATAGACATCTTCGTGAACATTTTCTTAAATTAATTAATATGTAACAATCTCAAGAACTTATTAATGGATTAATAATGTAATATAATATAAACCATATATGTAATGGCATTCCGCAGTGATGACATGTGCAGTCGTTACGAATATGTATCCTATTATCATCAAGCATCACTAAACACACCCGCTGCCAATCAGTTTGAAAATAAGGCAGGTGTAGATTTGTTGTTGATAAAAACAGTGAAACCAACCCGATTGACTGGTAGAAAGGGTTCTTCGAAATTGATTACAAGGGGTGAAATTGCTTGATACAACAAATGTCAGTCAATGTGTCACTAAATAATTCAACTAAATTCACAAAATCCTACACTGATAGTGTCGGTAAAAGTTTGTTACATTATGTTGATACTAGCACGTCCGCGATTTCAAGAGAATAGACGGAGAAAGTTTTAACAGCATGCAAGTAACTTACAACGAGGGTTTTGGAACAATAATAAAAAGACTACTTGAAGCAGGTGCTGTAAGTAACATCGTTCTTCCACTAAACCGTTGTTGATATATAAAAAGTTTCAAAGAAGAAATAATCCCACCTGGAAAAGTGACTTTGGACATGTCCCTTGAATCTGATGTGGATGTCATCTTCCGTAATGCTCCAGCCGCTGCTGGGAAATATATTATTGCCAAATTTGTTCTATGGGTCCCAAAGATAATTTTTACATTAAAAGGCAGAAAATGTTTCTTTCAAAATATCTTGAACCACACACCTGGATGTTTCTGAGAGGAAGACTCAAGATTAATCAAAGCAGTAGTATCTACCAAGTTGTTTTCAAGATCAAAACAGAAATACCAAAACCCAGTCATGTTTTCATCTTGGCAGTCAGTGATGATAAATTGAATTGAGAGACGCAAAACATGATGACATTCAAGACATAGCTTCTTGCTAACGGGGAAGTAGGTCAAGATACCCGATCCAATTAGGCACTGCGACCAACTAAAGAAATCAGAAAAACATACCGCACGTAACTAAATATATTATGCGATTCCAATTGTTATATAATCATATTAATTAAACCAATGATTAAATTTTACTGAAACGGTGTCACTCTAAGTGAAAATCAAAAGCTATAGTGAAAGCAATACGCGATAAATCAGTGATTGCCATGCAGTTGTCTAACCATGAGCTGATTGGGGGAGATTAGCTCCTTTTAACCAAAATACAAATCAATAAGATTCAGAAAGCCAATTACACCGGTAAAGGCGTCGACGTAAAAATTTCAAAAACACAGATTCGTCATGTCGTTAAAAAGGGTGGTTCATTTTTTATTCCTCTCATGAGTCTTGAAATCAAATTGATTCCCATGGGTACGAAGCTTGCTTCAAAGGTACTTCCTGGGTTGGTGACTGATGCTGTACAGAGTTTGGGTCTTCTGGCAATGGATAAGGTACATGGATCAGGTCAAAAAGAAGGGTTTATGATTTCGCAAGAAAAGATCAATAAATTGATTGAACAGAAAACCTACTAACGAAGAAACAGAAAGAACAGATTATGACAGCTCTTCAAACTGGAGGAAAATTCGTGGTAAGCCCAACACCAAAATAATCTGCTTGGTTTCTAGGCACACTCCTGGTATCAATTGGAATTCCTATGACGGTAAAAGCTCTGGCTGGTGATGGTTTACAGAATACACCTGCACAAAGAACACCAAATTTGACGAAGTCAGAAAATAGTTTGCAAAATAGACCATCCGATTATAATAATATGTTAATGCCTTATAATCTGCCTCCTTTTCATGGTATTTTAAATAATACAACAACAGGGTTAGGGTATAAAAAAACAAACCAAAAATAGAAAGCAAAAAAGGACCAGAGATGGGCTTCTTGTAGAAAACATCCGTTTATTCAACAACCATGTCTCCACTCGGAAAATTGTTGAAAAACCCCAATTCGTTAATATTCCAGTATCAAAGTTCGATAAAATCAATTGGATAAAATAGATGAAAATTTAAAATTTCAGCGCAGTGTTTTCAAGAGATCAAATACAAGATCAAAATGAAATAGGATCTCACATAATAAATCTTGATAACGCTCAAGGACCTTGTACACATTGGATGGCTCTGTACACTGAAGATGATATAGTAAAATACTCTGACAGTTTTGGGTTAAATTGTCCCATGGAAGTTGATAAATAATCAAGCAACTTGGGGTTAAACTTTATCTTTAATACTACACAATACCAAGCTATTCTTAGCTATGTGAATATTATTGCATATACTGGACCAATGGAAAGTATAAAGGTAAGACATACTATGATAAAATAAATATATATAATATATATATATAAATATATATATATATATATATAATAAATTATCAGTATAATTATACTACACAATACCAAGATCTTCTTAGCTATGTGGATATTATTGCATATACTGGACCAATGGGAAGTATAAAGGTAAGACATACTATGATAAAATAAATATATAAAATATATATATATAAATATATATATATATATATATAATAAATTATCAGTATAATTATACTACACAATACCAAGATCTTCTTAGCTATGTGGATATTATTGCATATACTGGACCAATGGGAAGTATAAAGGTAAGACATACTATGATAAAATAAATATATAAAATATATATATATAAATATATATATATATATATATAATAAATTATCAGTATAATTATACTACACAATACCAAGATCTTCTTAGCTATGTGGATATTATTGCATATACTGGACCAATGGGAAGTATAAAGGTAAGACATACTATGATAAAATAAATATATAAAATATATATATATATAAATAGATATATATAATAAATTATCAAACAACTTGAGGTTAAACTTTATCTGTAATACTACACAATACCAAGATCTTCTTAGCTATGTGATTGAATGTTAAAAATTGAATGTTATATTTAGAGCTCAGAAAATCTGTTTTATTTATGATATAATATTTTCGATGATAAAAAAGACTTCCTCACCAAATTATTCCTCTTATAAAAATCGATAAATTCCTTAACTACATCATAGCCTTGGACAATGCCACAAATTTCACAAACAATCATACGAGCATATATTTATGACACCTTGTTTTTCCTAACATAAATATTTTTGAAATGACGGATCTTGTCATTTATTACACTGGTCAACAGCACTTTTGTTACCAGATAGTTTAATATCATTTCCGGTACAGTTTGGGGCGCTGAACACGAATCTGGGCTTAGTTTTTTCTAGCACGTCCAGGTTTTTTTAAATTTAATTTTCAAAATTTTTCAAATATGGTTTCGAATTGCTGATCAACTAGGTTGATTTCGTGTAAAAACATGCAGGTACAGGGATTCCAGGGTGTCTGAGTTGTTAATCAAGCATTCTGTG
>RDPX01000047.1:302798-320406 GCA_003991215.1 Morbakka virulenta | reverse complement strand
TTTTTGTAATATTTATTGGTCGCTATGCAATATCCTATTTTCAAATGTCTCACTTGTATGCAGATAGCTCAATAAAAATGGTATTAGATTGATAGGATTTTGGTATTTGTTGAATCAACTTTTGTATTTTTGAAAAAAAGTTCACTCCAAGGGAATTTGTGGTTTTCATGGGAATTTTCTAAAAAAAAACCCTTACGTGCTAGAAAAAAACGGATTTCAGATTTGGAATCAGCGTGTG
Source organism: Morbakka virulenta (assembly GCA_003991215.1). NCBI lineage: Eukaryota > Metazoa > Cnidaria > Cubozoa > Carybdeida > Carukiidae > Morbakka > Morbakka virulenta. Next base: position 320,168 of record RDPX01000047.1, on the reverse strand, counting down.
AAACTTGGTTAGAAATGTACAATTTGGTTCCGGTAACAGAGAAAAAATATTATTTTGTTGTGCAGTGTTATCACAAAATGACAACAAATATACCCACTTTCTAAAAATTTGTTATGTAAATCTGCACTACAATTCATTCTATACTCATATTACACATTATTTTTTGAATGCTGTAAACCTACCGAGAGAAGAAATACCCTGGTACCCTACTAGCAATTACAAATAAATTTTCAGATGATTAACCAATGATTTAATGGCCAAGCTGTACGCTATTGGGGTAAACAATCTATTTTCGCAAAGTGCGTTCCATGGAGGTAAAATGCAAACCAAAAATTGATTTAAACTTGTGAAAAAAATGTGTGAATTTTTTACCCCTTGTTAGTTATAATGCTACACTCAATGAAGCTGATTGAAACAATAACAAAAAAAACCCCAAACAACTATCTCCACAACAAGTTTAGTAAAATGCTGATTATCTGGATACCAATGGACCACATATTTGACAGTAAAACTCTACGTTTCCTGTTTGAGAATGCCACTGGCCTCCTGATTAACCAAATGTAAAGACTTATAGAAGAAAAGACATCTCAAATAACCTTCTTTTATTTTTTTATCCAGTTTAATTTGACTTGTCTATGGTTTTCAAGAACTCAGAGGCATATGTAAAGAAAACGGTTAGATTTAAACGCCAAAAAGAAAACAAAGGCTACAGTTTTAGCGACATTTGGAGTGAAATTCATTTCCCCATTATAATGAAAGGAAGGAATGTTAAAGATATAAGCCTCTTTGCTTATCTTGGGTTGCAGATTAATGACAGAGTTGACAAGTTGTAAGAAATGAAAAGCTGACAAGGTGCTGTATTAGAATTAATAAAAACTAAAACTCAGACTATTTAGGATAGCAGAATTGTAATTGACCTCTAGGAATTTGACAAAAATACAATGAAGAAAACAGGAAACGTGTAGCAAGGTTTTGGACATTTTTTGGTACAGAAAAGAGGGCGCTATTTCTTGGAAATTAAAACAACTAATGAGTGCTGGAAAAAATTCCAGTGTAACACCACCAAACAGCTGTTTTCTTTAATCACGAGTAATATAAAAAACTTCATTGGGTAGCAAATAAATAGACAGAGAATCTGAAAACTAAATGGAAAGGTGCTAAAGCCAGAGAAATAGGTGACGGCCACAAGCTGTATTATTACAGTAAGGATAACAAAAAAAGGAGGAAGGTTGGTATCATCCTCGAAAGAAGCCCAGCTGGAAACATAATAGAAATTGACCGTGTGACATTAGATGAGACTGGAAATAAGTGGCTTCCAGACCAACATCATCAGTCCATATAGACCACAAGTAGGATGCGATGATACCGCAAAATAACAGTTCTGGAAAGACCTGAATTCCGCCATGCCAAGAGTATGGTGGGAGGAAAGGGTGTTCATCTGTGCAGATCTGAATGGACATGTTCGCCAAGGCAAGATTGCAGACGAATATATTATGAGAAGGTACGGCTTGGGGACTAGAAATGAAGGAGGATTAAAACTAGTTTAGTTTGCAATAAGCTGCGAGTTGGCTATTACCAACACTTACTTCATGAAAACTAATGAGCAAAGAATCACTTATGACAGCGGAAACAACAAGACACAGATCGACTACATCCTATGTAGAAAGCGACACCTTAATCAAGTCATAGACTGCAGGTAGTGTACTTCAATTCAGTACCAACCGGTTGTCCTTAGGCTAAAGTTTAGCGTCAAAGCAGAAAACAAAGAGAACGCAAGGAAATATCAGATGGTGGAAACTGAAATAACAAGATTGCAAACACATTTTTGTCTTGGAATTGAAAAAAGAATTTAGAGTGTTCCCCGCTGACTGGGGTAGTACATCTGGGTCAATCAAGTCTGTTGCCAAGAAAATACTCAATGAAACGTCGAAGTAGGGTGAGATTAAACAAGGATACTTGGTAGTGGAATAACGAAGTACAGGAATGCCTTCGGGAGAATAAGGAGACATACAAGAAACTGAGTAAATCTCAAACTGATGAGAACAAAGTGGAGTACCACAATACCAGCAAGGAAGCGAAAAGGATAGTAGCAAAAGCCAGGTCTGAAGTTTTTGAGTAGCTGTACAATACTCTCGAGACAACTGAAGGACAGAAAAGTTTATATTGCATGGAAAAACAGTCTGATCGAGCTTCCAAGGACTTACAACACGGAAAATGATGAAGAACGCAGAGGGTCATATTCTGAATTCGGATTAAGACATCCTAAAAAGATGAAAGAGGCTTTACAAGAAGCGAGTGAACGAAGAAAATGCAAGGGAAAGGTACGCGAAGGACCTGAGAAGGAGATCAATAAGGAAGAGGTTAAGACAGCTTTAATTAGGATGAAGAATGGAAAAGCAGTCGGCCTGGGCGGTATACCAGTCAATGTAAGTAAATGCCTATGAAGTAGTGTCCTTGCTTTCTTGACGTCATTGTCCGACGACAGCTTGGTAACCGAAGACTGGCGGAACATCCTTATATCCATTTTCAGGCACAATGGGGACGTGCAGAGCTGCTCCAACTACAGGGGAATCAAACTCGTAAGTCACTCAATGAAGCTTTGGAAGACTGTGATCGATAGCAGGATCAGGAGGGAGGCAGAGATCGGCGAGGAGCAGTTCGACTTCATGCCGAAAAGGAGTACGACAGACGCCATCTTTGCTTTGCGCATGACAGCAGAAAAACATTGTGAAGGGCAGGAGCTTCATTCCGTATTTATTGACTCAGAAAAGGCTTATGATCGGGTACCGCGAGAGTAAGTACGGTTGTCATGAGAAAAAGAGGTATCACAGAAAAATAGGTTAAGTGCGTACAAGATATGTACTGTGGATGTTAGACAGTGGTCAAGTGCCCTGATGGAAAGACTGAGCCATTCAAAGTTAAAGTTGGATTACATCAAGTTCCAGCTTTAACCACTACCCTGTATACAGTCATCATGGACGTGCTTTCCGATTCCATCAGAAGATCAAGCTGTGAAGGTCAGACGGTCAAAAACAGTGTACATGTGTCTCAACAAAGTGAATAATCTACCACCCATCACGATCACTGTTGAGGAAGCCTGGGAAGTGACGGAATTTAAGTTTCTGGGGGTCAACTGTACAAAATGACGGAGGCAGCGAAAAGAGGTCAAGGAAAGGATTAAGACTGGATAGGGCAGTTGGCAAAAGACAATGGTGATAATGTGCAACAACAGAGTGCTAGTGAGACTAAAGGGCAAACTATATAGGACAATGGTGAGACCAGGAATGAGGTACGGCATGGAAACAGTACCTTTGAGAGCAGAACTCGAGAAACAGGTAAACTTTGCCGAAATGAGGATGCTTCGGTGCACTCTTGGTATTATCCAAAGAAATGTGTTGCACAGCGAGGTAGTGAGGGGCAGGCTGGGCATTGGAAAACTCTCTCAGAATGTAAGAGGGTCGAGGTTGCGATGCTTCGGACACGTGGAGAGAAGAAAAGAGGACCACGTCGGGAAGAGAGTGCTGAGGATGGACATATTAGGAAAGAGAGAAAGGGAATGGCTAAAACACGAAATATATAGAAGAAATGTATTGTGTAAAATAAATCCGTTTCCTTACTCTTCATTGTCTTGCTCTACTTACCTTTTCCTCCTTAACTACCTCTACTCTTACAACGTATTACTCTTACTACCACTACTAAGATCAACGCTGACCCGGCTACTATTACTACCACAATCATTATTTCATAAGTGGCTACTTTTACTACTACTTATACTAACTACTGCCATCTACTGCTGTTGCTGCAGCAAGTACTGCCACCTTTACTATTAATGCTAGTAACAGTAATTCTGACGATGCTTTATAAGTAGGGTATATTTTAAACAAAAATGTATTAAATAACAAATATACTTCCTATGGATTGGTTTTTTTAACTCTTTTATGTATCTCTAGCTGGTCTGTATATATTTCAAACTCTCAAAAAAGGCTTTGATGCCACCACTTTGAAGCAAGTAAGAGACAGAGTTTCAAACGTCAGTTAACTTTCTAAATATGTTCGATTTTCTAACGGTGATTGTTTTTTTGTGCAGTGAACGTCAGAAGTGGAATTAAGTGAAGTTATTGCCGAGTTTTAATCATGGTACTTTTGGAAGAAGAAACTATCGAATTTGTACAGACTATATCACGCAAAGGACAAAGTATGAAGTCCTACACTCTAAAATTAAATGGAATTAAATTCGCTGAGGAATGCAGCAACTGCTTCAATTCATTTAAAGTTTCTTATTAAAAAATTATCAACTGGGAAACTTTAAAAGGTACTGGTCGAAAATCTCTCAATGAGACTGGCTAATATGGTTTTGGAATGAATTTGTGAGCGACACAAAAAAAACCACCAAGTATCTCGTTTTAAGAAAAAGCTAAGCTTTTGTTTGACCAGATGATCTGGTCGGGGATTGGTCCAACGTTTCATGAAAATAAGTGGCTTCTCTCCGAGGCGACCTACGTTTATTACTCAAAAGGATCCTGACCAGGTGGTCATTTAAGTAATATCCTCAATTCGTCAAGCTTTAAGGTTGCAAATGGAATACAAATTCGATCTGAGTAATATTTACGTCATGGATGAGGCATCAGTGTCGCAGGAAGAACATCTACCACGCGAAAAGAAACTTCCGAAGTAGTACTAAAATTAACTGGCCACAAAAAAGCAAGAGCTTGTGTTTGCCTTACATCGAAGGCTAGTTGAACAATGATGAAACTTTACATCGTTTTCAAAGGACATAAAAGAGAAGTTGTAACATTAAATGGCGAATTTCGAAGTTGCGATGATGCAAAAACAACCTTTTGGAACGCAACCCAGATAAATCTTACCACATGATAAAGATCTTACTACATCGCTTTTTCTATAAAATCTCTCATTACCGAACGTATGATGGGAGTAGCATCCTCGAAGCGTAGCTCAGGAAAAGCTTACGACCCTTATGATAAAGCTCCTTTATGTATTACGTAGAAATACGAGATGTCTGAAGTCACTGATGCAAAATCGTGCTTGTTTTCAACTGCGCTAAAACATTTAGGAGATTGTAGTTTTGTGAGAATTTCCTTCAAGAAAAAAAAAGTTACCATAGCCGAAAGTGGGGTAGAGGACGAGCTCTCTTATCCTTATAAAATACTTTCATGGCATACGTAAAATATAGCCTCTGGTAACCAAAGTCCAGCCTCTAGCGTTCCCGACCGCGAGATTGTTTATACTAACAGGGAATAGGGTCGAAGGCTATCCACTGGCGCCTCAAAGCCAGTTGCTCACGGGCAGATGGGGCTCTTTGGCCTTGTAAAGGCAGCTCATCTAAGAGAAGGTAACTCTGATTCAAAATCCCCCTGCCGCGGGTTAAAGGTGAAGATGGATTACCAGGGCCATCGGATCTTCACCAAAGCTAGTATAAGAGAGCAACTCGGGAATGGTTTTGGACTGATGGAGGCAAACCATCCTAAAAGTTTGTTGTCGTGAGACCTTGCTAGTCGAACTATAAAAACAAGGCACTCGGGAATTATGAATCTCGACACCTCGAATTTGAACATGGCTGGGGCGTACCCCATAAGCGACACACACTATGGACCTCCGTATGCCATGAGAAATGTCCAAGGGGTACCGTAACAACCCCGATTGCGTCTAAAGAAGAGAGGGGCTATTGACAAGTTTAGAATAGGAAGCTGGAATGTAGGGACAATGACGGGTAAAGGCAAAGAGATAGCTGACGCAATGAATCGGAGAAAAATAGATATCATTTGTGTGCAAGAGACGAAATGGAAGGGTGATGGAGCAAAAGAGATTGGGAATGGCTACAGGTTAATATATAACGGAACAGAGAAGAAAAGAAATGGAGAAGGCATAATTTGCAGTGCTGAAGAAAAATATGTTATACATCTACAAAGGAGCAATGGTAGGTGTATAATGATAAAGTTAGCAACCAGAGAAGGAATTATAAATACAATATCAGCATTTGCCCCCCCCCCCCCCTCCTCCCAGATAGGATGTGCTGAGGAAGAAAAGCATAATTTCAAAAGAGAACTAGAAAGAGTAGTGCGAACCATACTGGGAAACGAAAGAATTGTGATAAGGGCCGGTTTAAATGGTCATGTCGGCAGTAGTAATGAGAACTATGAAACACTCCACGGAGGTAAAGCTTACGGGAGACGAAACAGAGAAGGGGAGAGGATTTTATAGTTAGAAGAATTCAATCTAACTATCACAAATACCCTATTCACCAACAGAGAAGAACATCTGATTACTTTCAAGAATGGCAACAGTAGTAGTCAGAGCGATTACATACTTGGTCGGGGAAGAAACAGATTTGAAGCCTTGAACTGCAGAGTGATACCTGGTGAGCCTACAGTAACACAGCACAGACTCTTGGTTGCTGATNCCATACTGGGAAACGAAAGAATTGTGATAAGGGCCGGTTTAAATGGTCATGTCGGCAGTAGTAATGAGAACTATGAAACACTCCACGGAGGTAAAGCTTACGGGAGACGAAACAGAGAAGGGGAGAGGATTTTATAGTTAGAAGAATTCAATCTAACTATCACAAATACCCTATTCACCAACAGAGAAGAACATCTGATTACTTTCAAGAGTGGCAACAGTAGTAGTCAGAGCGATTACATACTTGGTCGGGGAAGAAACAGATTTGAAGCCTTGAACTGCAGAGTGATACCTGGTGAGCCTACAATAACACAGCACAGACTATTGGTTGCTGATTTGAAAATTGGAAGGAAGAAGCGGAAAACCCTCAGACGAAAACCCAGAATACAGCTGTGGAAACTTAAGGATGAAGATGTCGCAACCCACTTCAAGAATAGAGTAATGCATGGAAGAAGAAATCTAGCACCCTAGAATCTACAATCCATAGACCAGGCGTGGAACCAAATGTAGTAGTAGTTATTGAAGAAATAAAAAGGGCTTGCGGGATCAAGGATGGACGGAAGAAAAACTCAAAATTTCCAATTGCCTCATTTGGGGGTAAAATGTGGGACTTCGCCTAACAAAATGACTGACACTGTCTTATGTGAAACACGATGCCTCCAAGCTGGCTCTCTTTCCTTTGAGGAACCTATCGCGTTAAGCAAAAAAAGGTGAACTACCCAACACCTTAAAATAATCAGGAAAAACAGTTGCACCTTTCCACGGCAAAAATAAGACGTTTGACATAGCCTTTATCGGAAAAAGGTCGCCTCCCCAAAACACCTATGGACTTACTCTTACCTATTGGTACTTCCTTAGCTATGTCAAATAACGTAGCATTTTACATGTAAGGGCTGAGACAAAACAACAGTGTAGTGTGGGAGCTCCCTGTTACTTTAAAACCTGCATCTTTTAAAAGTTAACCACAGACCCTGACACCACTTAACATAGAAAGCAGTACATAGTTACTAAACCGAATACACACTTTACTGACTGAAAATTACTGATTATTAATTTTATTAATTTATTATAATGTAAATTTCTATGGGTATCGGGTGATCCTCAGCTAAAAATGAGTATCTCTGGAGAGTGTTAAGACTTCAAACTTGATATGTTGCTTTCATCTCTAGGCCCATTAGAATAAGGTGTAAACACACACCGGCTTCTAACGAAAATGTTTGGTCATTAGAAGGACTTAACACAGGGGGCAGACTCCATGAGCCTCTGCAATAAGGAAAAGGTATTTTTTTGTTTGCAAGAAGCACTTAATTCGCTTGGTATGTAAATATTACGGGCAAACAACTCGGAAAACACTTGCAAGAAAGTCAACTGAAATAAAGCACAACAATAAATGTTTGTGTATTTGTATCTTTATAGGAAAATTTCTGTTTATTCTTCAAATTACGTCGAATTCAGACGTAAACAGTTTATTGACAATCATGATTAATTAATTTACTAAAACACTAAGTGTGAACGAGAGTTCAAGACTTTTTTCAAGTCTTCGAACAGAAGCTTGCTTGAACAGAAAGGAAAATGTATGCAAATTGGTACTTATGTTATGGCCAAGCCAGATTAAAGTTACTCTATTTTTATGGAAAATATGCGGGGGGAAAATATTCTTGAACCTAATTCACACCGTAATAACTCTCAATGGAACTAAGTTGCAAGTCAAAAATTTCCAATACAACACGTTACAAGCAACAGACTTATATAACCAGGGGGGGCTGTCTGGGGGTCCTCGATGCTACCGTAGAAATTTGAGCGGTGCGGCCCCTCGCTCTCTTACTTTCTGAATGTGCAGAGGTTCAGCACCGTCTCACATTATTCTCAAAATCTGAAATGATGGGCCTCTTTGTATCGTGCACAAACATACGGGTTGTTCGGAGCTGGAATGATGTGATGTTAAGCTGCAAAACGCGCGTGTCTGTAAATTGAACTAACCTATATACATATAAAACTATATAAATGAAGGCTTCGTAGCGAGGATAAAAATCTATATAGATCCAAACAAGTAATAGGCTTCGGGAACCCTGCTGCACTGACAACAACAACAACAGCTTAGCCAGCCAAAGGGGCCAGACAATGAAAATGGGTTGGTCGTTGAGTGCATGTGAAAGCTCAAAGATACTTCATACCTTTGCTACCACTTTAGAAGCCTTTCCTATTTGGTATTCGATCAATTTTTTCTATTTCATCTAATTTTGGAAAAACCTACGCCTTCCATACCACATACTATATAAACATGCAAATTAACATGAGTCAGAAAATGCTTCAAGTAAACAATTCAAATATTTCTATGGAATAAGCTCCGTTTTATTCTGGATTCGCTTTCAAAATGTTACTAGTGATTTCGTGGATGAACATGAATTCGAACTTTTGAAAAAAGCGTTTATCTCTTTTGTGCCATATCGTCTGTTCAACGCTGGTGAAAGTCTTGGTGTAGCAATTATATTTGGAGATCCACTAATTCCTCCTTGGAGAGATGGCAATGAGATTGCAGAATGATGGGCTCCATCTTTTAATACTGACATAATCGTTGAATGCGCTGCTTTCTGGCGGTACTGCGCAGCAGTATTTAGTTCTGGCTGAAATAACATGACTTTAATCTTATTGCCATACAAGAGTATCAGTATTGTCAGTGTACTGAAAGAATTTACGATGCTATATAAAACGGAACGTTTAAGCCTAGGTAGACTGAAATACACTGGAATGTAAGAGAACCAAATTATAGCATTGATAAACATCGCAAAGCTAATAAAACGGGCTTCATTAAAACCTTCAGGGAGTTTTCGGGCTCTAAATGCTATGTACGCACTGCAAAACATCAAAATAAAAATCAACCCTGTCATTAAAAACCCAAGTATTTCATAGCCCCAGCCGCAATGAAGAACAACTGTTTTTTCCCTTCTGTTAATTTCATATACAATCTTGGGAGTATAGAAAATATGCCATGCTCCCAATATGATTAGCTGTAGACAAACGAGACCAAACACAAGTAGAGACTGGTATGAATTTTTAAGTAGTTTTGACTCCTTTGTGGTCATTTTTCTGAAAATAAGCGATAGCCTATATGTTTTCGTAAACACAACTGAAACAACAATAGTATGAAGAACTGCGAACGAAATTACTCTGACAACACAGGAGGCTTTGGTTTCGTCAAAAAAAAATCCTAAAGGTATCCAAGAAAGAAGGAACAAACAGATAATTTGTAACATAGTAAGTTCTCGGTTCGAGGACTTGACGACCGGTGTATTTCGATATTTAAGGAAGATAAATCCAGTAAAAGTGGTTAAAACTAATCCAACCCCTATAAGACTCATCATTAGCACTCCGGTTAATGAGTTGAAATCCCAAGTCGTTTTAGTCAATGGGATACAGTACGTCCTATTGCTAGCTGAAATTGTCAGATGAGGACAAGGTGTACAAACGTCTTGTGATGAACTACTACTTACATGGTCCGGCTGACATGATGCACATTCCCAACAGCATGGCTGACGACCGCCAATCTTGTATTGACCTGGCTGGCACGGTGAGCTGCACTGCGACTTAGGCACATTTGGTCCACTTGGCCAATTAATATTCTTTACAGAAAGATTAAAGTTTTGATCCTCATCGCTCCACGAGCCAATTTCTACAAAGTTGTGATGTTCATCTTTATCAGATACAACAAGATTAGTAAACGTGTACGACGCATACTTCAGATCACCATGCTCATCAAATGTAACTTTCATGTTGCTGCCTGGTAACCGAAATGACGTTTCTTTGATGGTGGGTAAAAGTTTATTTGGTTTAAGATCTTTCAGTGATTTTGAACAGGTCGTACTATTACATTCTAAGGCTTCATGCAAACCATGGGCAATGGCGTATACTGCACTCATCACATTTGGGTACTTGTTAAGTGGCAACAGCCTTTTAGCAGGCAACCCATCTAGGCATTTCACATCGACCACATTTTTAGCAAGATCCTGCCACTTGTACAAATCCTGATTTATGATCTTCGTATTGTTTTTCGATTCACACTTGAAGACTTCGTTCCAGTGTGCAATTAGCCAAGGATTATGATTGGTATGGTTTGCATAAATCGATTGCAGATGTTTCTCAAAACTGCCAACAGTGAATACAGTTGGTTTAATACCAATAATACCATTAATAATAGCATGGTCTAATGTGAACAAATCTACATTGTTTCCCCAAGATTCAGTGCCAATCCACGTCGCACCCAACAAGCCCATATTTCTTGCTTCTGCTAGGATTGTTTTTGCACTACCAATCTGACACCAAAGAATAATAACATTTGCTTTTCCTAGGTACTTCTTTATCTCTAATACAATATCACGGGCATCCGATGTTGTAATATTTGCTGGGAAGGTTCTGTCTACCGCCCTACAAACATGACGGTTCACTAGTTCCTTTCGAAGTTCATCTGACCCAAGACGTCCATAGTCATCATCTGAGGCTAGCAGATTAACAAATGTCCAATTAAAAAAATTAACAAAATCCGCAATTGCCTTAGCTTGATGAATATCAGATGGCATCGTTCTCAGGAAATTCCGATATCGACTTTTATCACTAAGAATAACACTCGAAGATGAGTAGCTCACCTGTGGAATATATTGCACACCTAGCAAATGTGATATGGCAATTGATACTGAAGATGAAGCACCCCCAACAACTGCCACTAACCTACTAGATACATTATGGGCACACTGACAAGAGAGAATATTGTCTGACTTGCGCGAGTGCCCAAAGTAGCTTCGATCTAACGTAAAGTCAAGTGCATGACGAAGAGCAAATCGTTCATCATTACAGCTATCGCGAACGTCAAATCCTATTTTCATGCCTGGTAACAGGAGTGGGTCTTTATTTACTTGATCGACTGAATGAAAAAATGCCTCAATCCAAGTCATCGCGTAAGTGTTTAACGTATAAGTACGCGTGTAAGATGAATAATAATGAACTGGAAATAGCCCGCCGATGATAACATCTGCATTGAGTTCTTTCATTGCAATACTTCGATCACAACCAGCGTTGACAGATCCAGCGAAGAATCCAATGAGAACTAAGAACCTTACATTCAATTCCATTTTCAAATAGTTAAGTGCACACACACTAACTGATAGCCAAACTATTCGACCCATTTGAAATGAACGCCTTATCTAAAAACGAATAAAAAAATACATTAAAAAATATATTTCAAGACCACAAAAACAAAACAAAACAAAATCCCAAACAAAAACAGACTTCTTATAAGCATAGTTCTTGGCTAAATTACGTTTTACATTAATCGTTTAAATACTGTTTATAAAAATTCTCTTAATTTACGCACCTGTTAACGAGCTTGCAAGTATATGACAGCTATATTCCTACTTCAGCATCATGGCGCTACCCAACACTTGGCGTGCAGTAAGATCAGAGATGGGATACAGCCATATTTGTCAGTCATTTAAGCAATGAAGTTAAGAAAAAAAGACTATGAGACACCAAGTCATAAAAGCAGCATTTGGAATAAATAATGCATATATTGCTTTTTAGGCTTTTTTAACTTCCATAAATATTAAAGATCAAAAAATTAAAAAGTCCTTTCTATATGTATGTATGTAAATTTGTCCTATCATCCTACAACTTGTCAAGGAATCATATTATAAATATCATTAATGAATAAAATTGAACAAGAATCATATTTTTAATATTTAATATATAAAACCGAACCGTACAATGGGTTAAACTCCAAACATGTAATGTAATTTGTAAAATAATAATACAGGGTAACATAAATTTGAAAAGAAGTGTCGAATGTCAATTACACTAAGATGGATTTAAAGTAGTCTTTATGACTCCTTTGCTGATTCGTTCTACCGTAACAGGGCAACCGGTTTCTCTAATAAATCTTGAAAATTCTGAACGTTATGGGCTAAGAGGAAGCCATAGATATATGAGCTTTATCATGTCTTGAGTCGTAAGCCGTTTTTTCTGAGCTACGTTTCGAGAGATACTTCTCCAATCGTCAGGCTGACGATTGCCAGATTACAGCATTTCCGTTACATCTACAGGAAACGAACTCACACTGACCAGTACCTCAATAATACATCACACCATCCAGTCTCAGCTCGTAACAGTGTCATCACCACTTTGTTTGGAAGAGCAAGAAGAATTATTTTCAACCAACATGACCTTAGAAAAGAAGAAAGACACCTTCAGAAGGTTCTCTTATCCAATGGATACCATGCTAAGGACGTCCAGAGATCTTTACACAGAATCACTGGAGCTAATACTGAAGATACCCTCTGAAACTTATACGTCTGCCTTACGTAAAGAACACCAGTTAGCACCTAAGACAAACTTTCCGACAGCACATTCAATGTTTCTTCTTCACTACATCCACCCTAAGGAAGATTCGGTCCAAACCAAAGGACCCAGTCCCACTTGAAGAAAGGAACAACGCAGTGTACGGACTACAATGTAAGGACTGTCCTGGCTCCTGCATTGGCGAATCAAAGCGCTCCTTCGATCAACGGCAAAAAGAATACAAGAGAGCTGTTCAAATGGGTGACTCCAAGAATCATGAAATAGCCGAACACTATTGGACACAAGATCACACCTTTGACTGGGAAAATAAAAGGATTTTAGACAAGGAAATCAACAAAAATAAAAGAAACAATCCTCTACACGTACGTCCACACTACCAAGGTACAAAAACAGATGTACCTAGTCATTTCAGTAGCCTGACAATGGGAGAAGTATCTCTAAAAACTTTTTCTTCTTTCGGCGTTTCCCTTTTCAGGGGTCGCCACAGCGAATTGACTTCTTCCACTTACGTCAGTCATGTGTATCTTGCTCGGTCAACCGAAGTTCTCTCGTGTCATCTCCCACACAATCCCTCCATTTTCTCCTTGGCCTTCCCTGCTTTCTACTGCCATGTAACTCTATGGCCAACACCCGTTTAGCAACGCTATCCTCTTCCCTTGTTTGCACATGTCCATACCACCTTAGCCGTGTCTCTCTCAACTTTCCTGCGATGTCACATACCCCGATTCTTCCTGCAGCACATCTGACCTCCGTCCTGCACTCCCTGTACATTTCTTGAACACAGCGCACATACGTTTTCGAGACTCCTTTCCTTCTCATGCAATACCAGGTTTCCTCTCTCGCTACCCTGTCATATGCCTTTTCGAGGTCGATAAATACACAATAAATCTCTCGTTGGCCTTCCCGATACTTCTCTGTTGTCATTCGGAGCGCAAAGATGGGATCCTTTGTGCTTTTCTTGGGCACAAAGGTAAGCTGTTCTAGGTTGATTTTGATGTTTTCCAGGACTCTCTGTTCTATCACTATCTCCAAAACCTTCATGGTATGACTTAACAGCTATATTCCTCTGTAGTTCGAGTAGCTCTGCACATCTCCTTTGTTCTTGTATATTGGTATTAGTGTGCTTTAGTTCCACTCTTCCGGCATCTGCTCTGTTTCAAGAATATCGTTAAATAGGCCTGTTAGGAACTCCATTCCGCAATTCCCAAGGTGTTTCCAGGTTTCTACTGGCATGTCATCTGGACCAACGGCTTTACCGTTCTTCATTTTGTTAAGTGCCCTTTTTGTTTCCTCTCGTGTGATTGGTCTGATCTCTCTGCCCTGAAATGCTTCACTGTTTTCTCGGCTTTCCCTTGGGTTTTCACCATTCATTAGGTCTTCAAAACACCACTTCCATCCCTCCATGATTCCCGGTTCTGACTTTAATACAACGCTATCTTCATCTTTCATCATCGTAACATGCTGTATGTCTTGCGTGTCCTTGTTTCTTTGCTTAGCCTGTCTGTGGATAGATTTCATTCCCACGCACGTCTCCATGTTGTTGTACATCTCCTCAAATGCGTCTGCTTTCGCTTTTCCCGCTACTCACTTGACCTCCTTCTTTGCCTCCCTATACTCTGCTCCAGCTTGTTCTCCTCCATCTACATTTCCTGCACCTCCTCATTCCACCACCAAGTGTCTTTCTCCTTCTTTGGCCGACCGGTGGTCTAACCAAGCACTTCGCTAGCCACTGTACAAATTCCATCTGCCGTTGCCTTCCAGTTTACAGGCAAGACCTCTCCAAGTATTTCTCTGACCTCATTCGTGAACTTTTCTCCAACCTCTGGTTCTTTAAGCCTCCACCATTTTATTCTTGGCTCCGCTTTCTTAGTCTGTTTTAATGCCGTTCGCAATGTGACCTTGCATATCACCGGTCGATACTGGGATGCAACACATTCACTTGTCATTACTTTGCAGTCTACGACTTTTTTCAACAGTCTTCTTCTGCAAAGTACATAGTCGATTTGGGTACTATGTGGACCGCTTTTGTAAGTCACTTTCTGTTCCACTGACTTCATGAAGAATGTGTTTATGACAGCTAGGTCGAAGCTTTCTGCAAAGCACACTACTCTTTCTCCTTGATCATTTCTTCTTCCTACTCCATACTTCCCCATGTTCCTTTCATTTCCCACGTTACCCTCTCCAACATGCTCGTTGAAGTCCGCTCCTATATACACCCGTTCATCGGCGGGGGTCTTGCTCACATAATCGTCCAGGTCTTCCCAAAATCTTTCCTTTTCCTCTTCGTCACATCCAGTCTGTGGAGCGTAGGCACTGATAACTTGCATGGTAGCACCACCTATCTCCTTCCTTAGGCCCATGGTTCAGTCTTAACATCTCTCTACCGATATTACCCCCTCCGTGAGCGATGGGTAGAGGATGATGCCCACTCCATTCCTGTTGTTTGTTGTCCCACTGTAATACAGCTTGTATCCATTTCCAACTTTCCTGGCCTTTGAGCCTTCAGCTTTCTTCTCTCCATCAAATCTGCAATTTCTTTCCCTCTTCTTGTCATTGTACCAACATTGTAAGTACCGATAGTGAGCTCCTGTTCTCGGTCTTGCCTCCATCGCTTTCCCTTTTTCCTTCTTACCCTTCCTCCTCCACGCTTACTTCTACTTTTGTAGACAGTCGCATATTTTCCATTACCTCGCTGGTCTCCCAAGGCAAAGGCAGTCGTTTTTCTGGCCGGGTGCCCTTTCTGACACCAACCACAGCTATTGACGGTGGGCCTAGTCTTGGGTCAAAAGGCACACAAGGCAGTGAGTGGCCATTCCCGGCTGGTGAATTCATCAAGGAAGTTCCTACGTCCAGGAATGTTCCGTCCCCTTTCTGGTAGGACGGGTCGACAGGATGAAGGCTGTTACATTTATGGCTTTCTCTGAGTCCATAAATTTCAGAATTTTCAAGAGGCAAACCGGTGTTTGATTGGCATGGACTTGTTCGAACCTTGTTTTCTTTAAGTTATATATTTCAACTGGTTTTACATTACAGCTTCACATTCTTCCCTTTCCTGTTGGATTTTCATACATACACAATTGCTGGATATAATAATAATAACATTTATATAAATATGTACCATTTTCTGCTTGCTTTGCTGCAAACATTTCAATTTTATTTTCTGTTTTCCGTCTTGCTGTTAAGCTCAAACATATTCAAAAAAACCTTTTTTTCGTTTTCAGTCAAAAATGATAAAATTTATAAACAGGAAATTATGTTGTTACAAAGTAAATATTTTCTTCACAAATAGTCAAAGAACCAGATTTATGAAAAGGAAAATGAGTTATTAAAGTTGTTCTGAGCTGGATTAAAACCAGCGCCAAACGAACAATTCCTTACAGACTTCAACAGGTCTTCCGTGGTTTGATGCTTTCAACATGAATTTCAAACATACAATGTCGATTCCACAAGCTGTGTCAAATTTCCTCCCCTTCATCAACTGCAGTGATAACATAATTAGCAGTGCTGCGAGTAATTGGAAACCACATTTTTTAACAAATGATCTTTGATCACCTGTCAACAGATTCATAAATTTCATTTGAATGACTTAAATTTCGTTTTGTAGTTATGTTCTGCATCAAACGACCTATCTGCGGCCAGAATTAATTTGTATTTCTGACGTGTCAAGCATCTGAAATAAATGGACCAATCATTAATTTCAGATATGGGTAAACCTCAATAGGGGACTTGATACACAGAAAACAATTTTGCTACAAAAAAATAAAATAAGCCGAGCAAAAAGCCAAGCAACAGGCATACCAAAATGCCACTTGAACTAAACAAATATTTGCTGAAATCTACTTGGTGGAAAAGACAAGCACTCTTACAAAGTGAAGTACTGAGACGTGAATGGGTTTCAGTGACTTTCTAAAACTTCACCTTTTTAAATGGAACTGGTTTTATATTGGTTAACACCTATTTCACAGAAAACAGTTAAAAAACTATTGAAAATTACATGGCGAAATAAAATTACAAATGCTAGATTATACCAACTAACAAACACACGTCCAATCAGCTACGATATTACTGAAGCCAGATGGAAACTTTTCGGACATGTCATGAGATCAGCAACTACTCCTCCTGCCCAAAAAAGTATGGAAAATTATTTTCAGAATTATCACAACAATAAAAAGTTTAGTGGTAGACCGAGGGAAACACTAATTACAACTCTAAACAAAGATATAATTCTTGTTAACGAACGTGATTCTTCCATTATGCCTCTAAAAGAATTGAAAAACTACAGCGACATTGAAAAATTAAGAACTCTTGCAGCAGACAGAAAACTGTGGACGAAAATTGTCGATTTTATTGTAAATGATCCGGGCAAAGCAAAGTGATGGTATGGAAGGAATAGTCTAGTTATAATATCGGATCACCGTCACAATATATATATATATATATATATATATATAATATATACTGATATATTAGAGTATATATAAAACACCTATGAAGACAAACTGAATGCTTTTGTTTGGGTTTTGAACTTAGATATAGATAGATAGATAGATAGATAGATAGATAGATAGATAGATAGATAGATAGATGGATAGATAGATGGATAGATAT
>RDPX01000047.1:289339-299684 GCA_003991215.1 Morbakka virulenta | reverse complement strand
TCGTTCCTTTTCTTCTTCATTACATCCACTCTGTGGAGCGTAGGCACTGATAACTTGGATGATAGTACCTCCAATCTCCATCCGTATTCCAATGATTCGGTCTGAACGTCTCTCTACCGATATAACCCCCTCAGTGAGCGATGGGTGGAGGATGATGCCCACTCCATTCCGGTTGTTTGCTGTCCCACAGTAGTAGATCTTGTATCCATTTCCAATCTTCCTTGCCTTTGAGCCTTTCCACTTGGTTTCTTGCACGCATAGAACCTTCAGCTTTCTTCTTTCTATCAAATCTGCGATTTCGTTTCCTCTCCCTGTCATTGTACCAACATTGAGAGTACCAATCGTGAGCTCCTGTTTTCGGTCTTCCTTCCATCGCTTTTCCTTTTTACTTCTTACCCTTCTTCCTCCACGTTTCCTTCTGCTTTTGTAGTGCAACCTTCGTTTCTTATAAAGATTATTGTTGTCTAACTGTTCATCCTAAATTTCAAAACAATATTATTATATTTCTTAAAGTTGTATGTTAAGGTGAATGAATTCACTTTTTAATCTAGATATTAATATTGCACATTTAGTGTGATAAAGCCTAATTATATTTTTAAAATTCTGGTTTATTCATTTAAATCTATTACATTAATGGATAGCCTACGAAAACTTCAAACTTTCGATGCGGGTCCACTATTCCGGATGTCATTAGGCTTTCCCCCAATTGAATGGATAATTTAGCGACATTCAATAGTCTCCTAGGAAAACCTTTCTTCTACACTCTGAAGTGTTGCCATTGCAAGTACACCGGTTGTACAAGCGTCACTCTCTTTAACGAATCAAGAAAAATTCGCCCTGCTATTCAATTTTCTTTCTCTCGATATCTGCCTCCCCTCAAAAAAGGGTTTGTGCAAAGTGCAAGTCCATAACACGTGCTCACCAACCAGTTGAATCAACTGAAGACAAAATTCACAATTTGATAAATTTAAAAATTATTGTGAGTCATTATATTACAAAATAATATTATTTTCCCAGACGTTACAAATCAAGGCGTATGAATGCATTTTCTGTTCTACATACACATTCTCGTTGTCCAAGTAAAGGTAATAAATACTATTTGAAATTTCATCATTGGGATCTTCAAAATCCAGCATAGACGATTTTTAAAAGGATAAAAAAACAAATATTGCAAAAATCATTTGGGGTGTACATACTCAAATGCAAAAATTTCTTGTAATGGTAGATGGGTAGTGGGTGGAGAGGTGCTTATAAGCTAAAATGATATTTGTTTATGTTCACATTTAAAGATTTTTACCAAAACTGTAAAGGTTCCAAGCTAGTTATGCTTTTATTTTCAAACCTCACATCTCATCTATAGTCACTAACCAAAAAGCCAAATTTGGATTATCTGTTAAACAGATCGAAAGCTGAAATAATTTGCTTTAAATACCTGACTAACCTTCTGGTGTTAATAACCAGATCCGTTACATTTCATATCATAACCTTAACTGTGGCTGTGGCCATTCTTTTCCTGTTCGCCAAACAACTACGAAATCAAGTCTAGAATTACCCTAAATAGTTCAACTCGTGTAAACCAAAAAATGATCCAACACTAGCTGGCACAAGAAAACATTACCGTCTGTCCTTCAAGCTCTTGGAAAGTTAAACATCACCTCAAACTCGATTCGATCTGAATTACTTACACAAACAAAGTTCCTTAAGTCTGGGAAATCTATCACAATTCATAATGACATTGTAAGCCTACCTTGTTTTATTCTTCTTTAAAGTAAGCAAATCAAAACTGGCTCAAATTACTGAAATGAGGTCAAACCAGGGCAAAATCAATACTCGAGAGCGGAAAGTATCAACTCAGTGGCGGGACTAGAGAACTTCTGAATTTCCTTCTAATATTTCAAGAAAAAATTAATTTGGTACCTACATAAGCCATTTGAAACTCTGATTCCGACGTCTGCCATCATCCAGCAACAAATCTGTTTACATCTTAGGGATTCTCAAAAACAGAAAAACTCTGCTATCCGCTTTCCTCAGCTGACAATTACCGTTTCGCACAGACGAACAAGACAGTAATAAGGTTGACACAGTCTGGTACATCCTATCAAAAACTTAGCTTTGGTGAAATATCATTAATTTGGATATGTTTGGCTCGTGAAAACTATGTTGCTGACATTGTGATGATACAAAGACGTTAACATTTTAGTGTTTTGATCAGATGTTGAAAAATTCCACGTAAAAGTTCATATTTTAATTCTCCTGGGTTTTGTCAGATTAGAAACAAAAATGTGGTTTTCATCCAACGAGCATAGAAGCACAGTCGCTGTTTAACACCTTTGCCATTAAAGAAATCAATCAAAGTCAGAGTGTATTACTTAGATGACTGCTGGGTTCGAAGTAATCAAGTAATAAAAACGTCTTTGTCTCATCAAGTTTCCATCCAGCTGCATTTTTCTTTGGACGAAAAGGTTTACGGTCTTTACTCTCATGACCGTATCAGTAATTAATTTCGCACAGCTGCAGAGTTCAGAGTAAAAGCGACCAATCTTTGCTTTAAATAGTCTCAATTGCACAGAATTTAATACCTCTTACCATTTTTGTTGTCTTAACATCCCATCAAAAAAATGAGGCAGATAATTCAGTAAGACAATGTGGATTTGACAGTTATTTATCGATTGAAGAACGAATGACTAATATAAAACTTAAACGGTTTTATGAAATTTGCCTTTCGCGTAAATCTAAGTTGCAGCTAAATCACTTCCAGTTATGGTCATTTGGTGGCTATAATGTATACATGTAAACCATCAAAATGAAGCGATAAGGCATGCTTTTTCGAGAAGTGACCCAGCCGCGATCTCAGTTGACCGCAGCAACTTGGTTTACCCAAACAATCATAGGCTCATTTAAATAGCAAATCAATAATATGATAGCTGCTGAAACTTCAAGATCTTTAAACATAACTTTGTTAATTTATCAACTTTATCAACGGAATATCAGGCGACACAGAAAGTCGTATAGGTATCGGGTATCACACGAGGCGTTGCAGCCAGATTGATGCTGGATGATGGCGACAGAACAAACCAAATCTAAGGGGCAAATAATTGTGGAATCCTGAACCATTGGAAGTAGGGGTATAAAACTGCAGGGGTCTTCTTTTCGAGCAAAGATGAATCTCTATTGTTTTTTTAAAAAATGATAAAAATGAATTTAAAACAAATAGAAATCGTGAGGGTTTTTTGTACTGGTATTGATAAAATAATCCATTTTGAAAATCAAAATCAAGCGTAGAGATTTCGAACGTTGGACTTGCGAAAATGCGAAGTAAAACGGTTACAAGTTGAAGTGTTGAATACATTTAAGGATTTAGTAAAGAGGTTTTTTGGCAAATAATTACTTTTTCCATGTAATGCAGTGATTCGCAGATAATATGTCAGAGTGATATCTGACATTATTTCATTACTTGGGGTCCGGGGGTCAAGGAGCAAAAAAGGATTTTGGTGCATCAAAGGTATCTATGACATGACATATAATTCTTATACCTCCTGGCGGGAATTAGCATTACCTTTCCTCATTTTGCAGGCCTTCGTACCTACCTGAAAAATTTGTAAAAATTATACTTATTCTTGGTGCAGAGTTTACTTCTGCAATCTTCGTGCCACTTTCCGCCAATCAATGGATAAATACACTGATATTTAACAAGTAAGTGCAAGAATAAAAGCAGCTTGATTTAAATGCCTGACTCATGCATTATTATTAAAAGGCAGATTCCACGAAGAATACAAGCATCAGTACATATATCAGTTGTAAGATCAACTCCTGTGTGCTGTGGGAAATTGGCCATTGATTTCATTTCAAATCAAAATGCTCGAGAAAACAGAAAACAAATTGTTGGGGTTAATAAAATGTTGGAGGGCCATGAAGATCTATGACATTACTAAGGTTTCAGATATTAATATCATTATTGGGGTTAAAAGGCTTGAGATGGGCAGGTCATATACAACGCAAAGATGAGGACTGGGTTAAAAAAGTATAAGATATAAATGTTGATGGAAGACGGGCATAGGTGAACCCTGAAAGATCTGGTCTGAGCCCGTGAGCTATGATGCACTAAAAATAGGCCTGAGTTTTTTTATGGTCATGATGTAAATATCTAGCGTAGAAGCCTGTGAGAGGCCCTACATAAATATGTATGAATACCACAAAATTATACAGGTAATTTTGTATTTATCAGTAACGTCTAATAACACTCCTCATTTTCCTTTCCTAAAAGAATCAAATGCTCACGGCCCCTAAAAGTGGAGATCATCTCCATTTGCTTGCTTAACACTGTGAACCCCCTGAAAAGCTGGGATAGCCCCTAATAACTCAATGCAGGCAGCCAACAATGTCAGAAAACCATCATTAACTACACAGGTGCTTTTACATCTACCTTAGAAAACATCGTTTTTGTACTAATAAATTAAAGACCAAACTTTGAAAAAAGATATTTGTACATTTCGTTGGTAATACAAACTTTCAACCGTCTTTTGTATCTTACGAGTTGTGAGTCAATAAAACTCGAAAAATGATAAATAACCAATCGATGTTTTGTATCACTTGATGATGTTGATACACACAATGTTATCTATTTATGTAAGGGAAACGAAAAAGGAGCTTGCAACAAAAAAGTCGGCGACCGCGAAGACCAACTTCCGGAATAAACTATAATGTACTTGAATAAAGAAAATATATTGATGGTAAACTGTACATGGATCAGCGTGAACCTTGTTGTTTCTTTTCAATACTTTCTCATTGGCTCTATCAACAATAGTTTTTCAGTTTTATAATTCAGGGTATTGGTTAATATACCTTTCAATCCTCCACGACACTCCTCTCTACCTGAAATATTGTAGTACTATAAATATGTGGCTGGGAAGCAAAAAATAAATAACATCTATGAATTCTAAAAGTTTTCACTTTTGTAGCCTTTCCATATATATCACCTTTTCGAAAAGGAGCTGGCTTTTTATAGATACGTTCGAAAAGAAATGGTGTGTGAGTGTGTTAAAACTGACTTCGTAAAAAAGATTTTCCTGAATTGAATCAACTACTGCCTCCCAGGTTTACCATATACCATACTAAAGCAAAGCCAATTAGCCAAGTAATATATCAATCTAACGGAAAATTCAATCGTTACTGCTTAAAAAATATTCGAATAAAGTGGAACNTAAAAATTATACTTATTCTTGGTGCAGAGTTTACTTCTGCAATCTTCGCGCCACTTTCCGCCAATCAATGGATAAATACACTGATATTTAACAAGTAAGTGCAAGAATAAAAGCAGCTTGATTTAAATGCCTGACTCATGCATTATTATTAAAAGGCAGATTCCACGAAGAATACAAGCATCAGTACATATATCAGTTGTAAGATCAACTCCTGTGTGCTGTGGGAAATTGGCCATTGATTTCATTTCAAATCAAAATGCTCGAGAAAACAGAAAACAAATTGTTGGGGTTAATAAAATGTTGGAGGGCCATGAAGATCTATGACATTACTAAGGTTTCAGATATTAATATCATTATTGGGGTTAAAAGGCTTGAGATGGGCAGGTCATATACAACGCAAAGATGAGGACTGGGTTAAAAAAGTATAAGATATAAATGTTGATGGAAGACGGGCATAGGTGAACCCTGAAAGATCTGGTCTGAGCCCGTGAGCTATGATGCACTAAAAATAGGCCTGAGTTTTTTTATGGTCATGATGTAAATATCTAGCGTAGAAGCCTGTGAGAGGCCCTACATAAATATGTATGAATACCACAAAATTATACAGGTAATTTTGTATTTATCAGTAACGTCTAATAACACTCCTCATTTTCCTTTCCTAAAAGAATCAAATGCTCACGGCCCCTAAAAGTGGAGATCATCTCCATTTGCTTGCTTAACACTGTGAACCCCCTGAAAAGCTGGGATAGCCCCTAATAACTCAATGCAGGCAGCCAACAATGTCAGAAAACCATCATTAACTACACAGGTGCTTTTACATCTACCTTAGAAAACATCGTTTTTGTACTAATAAAATAAAGACCAAACTTTGAAAAAAGATATTTGTACATTTCGTTGGTAATACAAACTTTCAACCGTCTTTTGTATCTTACGAGTTGTGAGTCAATAAAACTCGAAAAATGATAAATAACCAATCGATGTTTTGTATCACTTGATGATGTTGATACACACAATGTTATCTATTTATGTAAGGGAAACGAAAAAGGAGCTTGCAACAAAAAAGTCGGCGACCGCGAAGACCAACTTCCGGAATAAACTATAATGTACTTGAATAAAGAAAATATATTGATGGTAAACTGTACATGGATCAGCGTGAACCTTGTTGTTTCTTTTCAATACTTTCTCATTGGCTCTATCAACAATAGTTTTTCAGTTTTATAATTCAGGGTATTGGTTAATATACCTTTCAATCCTCCACGACACTCCTCTCTACCTGAAATATTGTAGTACTATAAATATGTGGCTGGGAAGCAAAAAATAAATAACACTTATGAATTCTAAAAGTTTTTACTTTTGTAGCCTTTCCATATATATCACCTTTTCGAAAAGGAGCTGGCTTTTTATAGATACGTTCGAAAAGAAATGGTGTGTGAGTGTGTTAAAACTGACTTCGTAAAAAAGCTTTTCCTGAATTGAATCAACTACTGCCTCCCAGGTTTACCATATACCATACTAAAGCAAAGCCAATTAGCCAAGTAATATATCAATCTAACGGAAAATTCAATCGTTACTGCTTAAAAAATATTCGAATAAAGTGGAACTCTTTAAAAGTTACACTGGACTACTAGTAAAACTTGTAAAAGACAAATAAAAAAAAACTAACAAATATGATATGGTACTATATATGACAACAAAAATAAACTTTACATAGAATCGTATGGAAAAACAAATATATAATTTATATATAGAATTTACAATCAGAATCACGAAGTAAAAATGTGGGGTTGTGTGTGTGAGGGGGAGGGAGGGCAGGTGTGTTTCTGTCCAACGACAAACCGATTTAAGAAATGTTATCTGATAGATGAAAGGCAAAAATCTCTCACATGACGAATGTAGAACAAGATAACACTCTTGCAAAGTCCAAAAAGGCACGTACGTTTTACTTCCTTCATTCGACTCTTACGAGAATAAAATTCATAGTGTTTTTGTTAATACACCCTGTAACCGAGTAAAAAAATTATAAATAATCAATACATTGACAAGTTTTAATTATTACTTTTCCCGGAGTTCATATAGAAAATTGTCTCCCTCGTATCACCTCTAACTCCTAATTTTTCCCCTTTTTTTGTGCTCCACATTGTGAAACATACTATTTTTATGTCATGCCTTACTACATGAATTTGTATGTACGTTCGTGCGTACGTATGTTCACATGTATGTATCTATATCGATCTATCTGTAGCTATCTGCGTGTTCGTGTGTTACCTTTGGTGTAAAACACTCTGCAAATTGACACACATTAATATATAACTGTCCAAACAAAGCCATCACTTCAGTCATCCCTAATTTTCGTCGAAGAAAAATTACTTACCTTTTCGTCACGTTCACTGAGTTTCCTTTCATCAAGACGGGTTCTTTACAAAGACCAGAGCAAAAATAACTTCCAGGAAATTTTTTGGTGATTATTAGTATCCGTGAAGTTAATACTGGCTAGTAGGTGTGCATATTAATAGAAATCTATCTTCTGAGTTGAAACGAACAGACAACGACAGACACGATTAGATTTTGCGTCCTTGTTTACTGGTTCAAAACTGGATTAACACTTTCTGTTTCTTATTCAGATGTCTAAACTGTGTTTTGAAGAGCAAACAGTTTCCACAAAAGGTTGTCTGGTGATATTTTAGAACAAAAACAATGTCCTGGTTCTGATCGATCGTTATTGTGCAAAATTGACTCAAATAATTAGCTTTGACTTTCTAATATTTGATCAATACTATATCAAGATTATGTTATTTGTTATGAAAAAAATGGTTTTAATGTTTCGTATAATTAATCAAATGTCCCAATTACTTCTAATTCCAGAGTGCACTCAACGATCATTGAGGCAGTAAATATCCAGATGATTATCTGAAAGAAAAACAAAACATAAACAACTGATCCTTTCCTCGTCGCTCCTACGAAAAAACCCACTCTGTTCAACAGTTTAAAAGCACATTGTAAAACCAGTTTTTATCTGCTCAGTGGGAAAACACAAAACCACTGGCGTTTCCACAAAATATCTGAATCTAACTGGAAATTATTCTCGATAAATAAAGAAATAATCATTCTCACAACATACCTTGTAATTTATTTTCTTTGAATCTTGACAAGGATATTTCAACTCAAACTCACAAGTTCCAATGAAAACAAATCCTGGATTAATGTAATCACGTGAACTTTCTCTCCATGTCATTTATTAACAAAGATTTTTTTCCCCCTGCTAAATCTTTGAGATTTGAAAATGTCAGTGAACTTGACAATAGTTCTCACCATTCACCAAGTCACTTGCTCTTTTCAAGAAAAGGCAAATTCCACCACAAGCTGTTCTCTACCGGATGGAACTATGATTGCCGGGAAGTGAAACAAACCCACGTGTTCTTCACAAAGGACATTCTCCACCTTCACCTCGAAAGAATAACACTGATATCCGTCTTGTTGCTTACAGTTTCCGCTTTACAAACTCACACGTCAGTGCTGCCAGAAAAATATTATCGATTTCTGTTTGAACACATTTTCCAATTTGTTGCACAATCCAACCACCTACTCTAACAAGATCACCGGTGTGCTTCGCGGGTTGAATCAATTTTTGATGAATTGAAGTTTTACATGTGGATGTGTGGGAAAGTTCTATGTGGGTTCAATTCGTGGATGTTAAACCCAAATTAAGTGAAAGAACCCATAATAATAATAATGGAAACTTTTTATTTTTTCATCTGAACATATACAATTACAAACCTCACTAATCAAGGTAGTTTGCATTGGCTTGCCTATTTAACAAAATCAAAATTAAATATTTTATTTTATAATAATAATAATAATAATAATAATAATAATAATAATAATAATAATAATAATAATAAAGACGGAATATATAAATACCTAGGTGTAAACGAAGGCGATGGCATCAATCATGCCACAATGAAAGAGAAAATTCGTAAAGAATATTACCGACGCGTACGAATGGTACTTAAAACAGAGCTGAATGCCAAAAATAGAATCGAGGCTATCAATATACTTGCTGTCCCTGTTGTTCAATATAGTTTTAACATAATTAACTGGAATATGCTAGATTTACAAAGAATGGATGCTAAAACTCGAAAATTGTTTACAGCAAATCACATGCTACACCCCAAAGCAGACGTTGACCGCCTGTACTTGCCAAGACGCGAGGGGGGAAGAGGGCTGATTCAGCTAGAACTTGCTTACAAAACCACCACAATAGGCATGGAGAAGTACTTGGACACTACTGATGACTGGATGTTACAGCTCGTTTTTAACCATGAAAATGGAAAAAGACTTCATTCAATTTGTAAAGAAGCTAGGAAATTTGCTAATGATTTCGATATTGATATTCAACAGCCTATAGAGGAGAACACACCAGCCACGAAGGCTGCAAAATCTATCAAACAAAAGGCAAAGAAAATCGGAAACCAACAACTTGCTGATAAATGGAGCCAGAAGGCTTTGCATGGCCAGTATGTTCTTCGGAGTCGCAATGCTGATGTTGATCAAAATGCTACCCATCAGTGGCTCCGAAGTTCAAGTCTGAAAGCAGAGACGGAAGGCTTCATTATTGCAGCCCAAGATCAAAGCCTTTTCACCAGGAACTACCAGGCAAACATACTACACAATGGTGCAGACCCTAAGTGTAGATTTTGTGACCAATTCGTTGAGACTATAGACCACCTGATCTCTGGATGCCCCATACTGGCCCCTAGCGAGTATGTGAATCGACATGATCGAGTAGGGCAATACCTACACTGGGGAATATGTCAGCATTACCAGATACCTGTACATCAAAATTGGTATGAACATAAGCCTTCGCCAGTCGTTAACTCTGAGGACGTCACTATTCTATGGGACTTCTCGATTAACACTGACAGGACAATCCAAGCCAACAGACCTGACATTGTAATTAAGGATCACAAATTGAAAACCTGCACTCTTATAGATATGAGTATTCCTTCTGACAGAAACATTGCTATTAAAGAATTTGAGAAGATAAGCAAATATAAGGACCTGGAAATCGAAATTCAGAGAATGTGGAAGATGAAAACTACAACAGTGCCAGTTATAGTGGGTGCACTTGGGATGATTAAAAAAGA
>RDPX01000047.1:218858-277433 GCA_003991215.1 Morbakka virulenta | reverse complement strand
CTAAAATCATTTCAAGCACTACCTCATCTGGACCAGCTGCTTTGTTCTTTTTCATTTTGTTTAATGCTGCACGGACTTCGGAACTTAGTATCGTTGGGATTTCCGAATCTCTGGCTTGTGGCCTCTTTCATTGGCAAAGAGCTCACCTATGTACCCTGTCCATCTTTCAAGGATTTTCTCTTTTTCCAGTATGATTTCGCCATCTTTTGACTTAATGCATCCTGTAGAGGAGCATCCTTTAGAGCCGGTCATTTCTTTTATCTTCCTACATTGTGCTGGACTCGGTGTGTTTGCCTCTTTTGATATCTTCGCACCTCTCATTGAGTCAAGTCTCCTTCGCTTTCCTGCACTTCTTTTTAATTTTTCTTGTGAGATTCTCATATTCTGCGCTGCTGCGAAGAAAAACCTTTTGCCTGGAACTCATCTTGTCCAGGATCTCATCTGTCATCCACTTTTTCTTTATTCTTTTTCACGCTTTGGCACAGCTTCCTTTACAGTGGTAACTACCGCTTCTTTTAAGACTTCCCATTTTGTCATGCCTTCATTTTGGAGCGCCTTGAAACGGTTGCGAACTGACACGGCATACAAAGTACGGACTGCATGATTAGCAAGCAGTGTATTGTACGTCAGCTTCGGTGTTGAGGTGGTTTTCTTGACAGTTTTCAGCTTTAGCCTTAGCTTGCATATAACAGGATTATGATCGCTGTTGCAGTCTGCACCTGGATATTATTTCGACTGTAGGATTGAGCTACGGTATCCTTTTTTGATGGCGATGGAGTCGATCTGGTTTTTGACGTTTTCTCCAGGGCTACGCCAAGTCCACATTCTACGTGGGTGTTGCTCGAACCATGTGCTGGTGATGACGTAATCATTTGCTCTGCACCATTGTATCCATCGTTCTCCTCTTTCGTTCTGCGTACCCAAACCAAACTTCCCAACTGTTTCACCGTCTGGGTCATTTCCAGCCTTTGCATTCAAATTACCCATTATGATCGTGACATCAGTCGATTTGCACTGACTTTTCGCTCTCTAACATGTCATAAAATTGGTCGATTGTTTCTTCGCTGCTAGTAGAGGTCGGTGCATATACTTGAATAATGGCGATATCTGTTTGTTTTCCTTTGAGTTTTACTAGCATAACTCTGCTTGAGAATGAACACCATCCTAGAAGACTTTTCTTGCTTTTTTGATCTAGTATCACAGCAACCCCTCGCTCGTGCTTCTCCCCACCAGCATACAGCACTTTATAATCCTCGCTATTGAATTCGTTATTTCCCGTCCATCTTGTTTTGCATATGCCTAGAATATTGACCTTTAATCTGATCATTTCTTGCTTTACATTTTCCAACTTCCCACTTTGGTATAGCGTTCTTGTGTTCCATGATCCAATTTTCAGGTGTTCCTTGGTAATGTTGCAATCAGTAGCTTGATGACGATCCGGTGTCACCTGCTGCACATGAGAGGCCGTACCGGACGAGGGATCCAGGTTGTTGGCAAGGATCCCATTAACGTCGTTTGTGTTGTCTCCAAAGTTGTGTAAATCCATGATTTTCGAGGCAGTTTAGAGCGGTAGTTTGCCATTGCCTTCCGCTCAGTGTTCCATGTCGAGGCACCATCACTAGCCTTTGTCAAACTGATGACTCTTCTGCAAGGCAGCAGGGGGTTTAGCAGTAACGAGAACCATTTCCAAAGTCGGACTTTGGTACTAGCTTTCGTGTATGCATAACATGACCGTTGACACATTTAGTGCTCTTCCCCTCTTGTGAGCATCCGATAGTCCTGAAATCCATCTTCACCTTTTACCCATGGCTGGGGTAGCATTAGCGAACGTCGGGATATGTCTTCACCCATTCGGGTGAAGACCCAGCACATTGCGCTTTGTATCGAGGAATTTGCCTCGATGTCGGGGCTGCTACTGCTCCCAGTCTGTTTTGGTTCACCCTCGGTTATTCTTGTATTATTCCCGAGTGCCCAACGAACAGGCTCGAATGGGCTTGCTATTATCCACCACCCGCCGAGAGGCGCTGCAGGCTAAACAGACAAGCCTCACAGATACTGCAGGTAAAAAACTTAAATTTAGCATATCTTGAAGTGTTTCTTTATAAATGACGTAATTTCTGTCACACTGTTATTACATGCTGCTTACAAACGTAAAATTTACGTAAGGTTATTTCAGTTAGTTGATATGGAGGGGTATGTCAGCAATTGCCTACCACTTTTATTGGGGCATTTCAGGAATTACCTTGTAGTTTTGAAGGGGTGTATCACACATGTGGTCATGCCAAATTTATCTGTATTATTGATGTCACATATATTAATTTAGCTTTATGTGAAATATGAATTTAGGAACTTCATGGGAAATATTTCAGTCTAAAGTTGTCGAGTCAATGAAGGGTTACCATCTACTATTGTAACTCAAGTGGTCTATAGGAAAATCAGTAAATTAAAGGAATTCTTGATTATGTTATATAGTCAGGTACAACTGTAGTCTATTGTTTTAAGCCTTAACGTTTGGTTGGAATTAAGAAGCAATCTACGTTTCTGACATATTCAAAGCCCATTGGAAACTTTGCTGATACGGCTGGGTTTCAAATCCATTTAATGGAAAGGAGAAATTACGAAAGAGTAATGGCGGAGAAAGAAAGAGAGAGAGAGAGAGACAGACAGACAAGCAGACAGACAGAGACAGAGACACAGAGACAGAGACACAGAGAGAGACAGAGACACAGAGAGAGACAGAGACACAGAGAGAGACAGAGACACAGAGAGAGACAGAGACACACAGAGAGACAGAGAGAGTGGGAGAGAAAGAAAGAAAGAAAGAGAGAGAGATGTTGCTGTAAACAAATAGGATATATAAATGAAAGAGACCACCCCACACTCTTTAGAGTTATTTTTCTTTTCTTGCAATCTTGCAATTTGAGCACCTACTAAATGAAAACAATCTTACCTTTTCAGCTTCACCTGGAAAACATTGAATGCTTGATTAACTAATTTTAACACCAATATACTTTATAACTTTTTAAACTAGATTCCAAATTTCCTTTGCGACCATATCCACAAGCTGATTAGGATGCAGAAAATCAGAAGGAGAGGCAAAAAAAATTTTCATTACCCCTGAGTTGATCTTCGATGCCACCAAACACACCCACATGGAGACAAGGCATAGTAGGGGAGACAAAACGATTCAAGAGCCCAAGAAAGTATCTGCGATCTTTGCACGGTA
This sequence comes from Morbakka virulenta, assembly GCA_003991215.1. NCBI lineage: Eukaryota > Metazoa > Cnidaria > Cubozoa > Carybdeida > Carukiidae > Morbakka > Morbakka virulenta. The sequence continues at coordinate 274,207 of RDPX01000047.1, read as the reverse complement.
ATAGTCACCAGTTTGTAAAGCACGATTGGGTTCTTAATTTGAAGGGGAAAATGAAAGAGAACCAAAAAGGGGAGAGGATTATTTGGCAGGCATCGTCAAGCTAGTTTCTCACAGAAGTAAAGCAGGTCTCTTTGTTTATGCTGTCAGTTTCCTGATGAAAGTAATGGATGAATAATGTTATATTAAAATCTTCTGGGAAGCTTTCTGATTCTCTGTTTCCTTTTTTTTCCAATCCTTTGGTATTGTCCTAAAGCTAATAGAAATTCTCTTGCTGTTTGGAATACTCTTTATACTTGATCAAAGAAAGGGTCAGAAATCAGACGCAAAGATATCAAAGATCTACAATATTTGTAATATCTTCACAAAAGAAGTATGGCTCTCCTTTAAGAAGTCCGTTGTTTTTGAAAATGGATAAAAAACGATTAGCTGAAACAAACCATGATCATGAGAATGTTGCTGATTGTTGTCCTTTATAACTGGCTGTTTTCAGATGCCTTATCTTTATCATTGCACATCACAAGGACCACTGATTAAACAATGATGCTTTGCAGGAAATATCATAATATTATTCATAACAGATTATACAGCCAAAATGGTCAGCAACGTCAACCTGAATGCACGAGGAAGGCTGAGACAAATGATTAAAGCCAAAGACGAAAGGATTGCAAGATATAACCAAAGAACCAAGCAGAATAGACAATTCAACGAAGGTGAATTCTATAAACAACTGAACAGTGTCGGCCACATCTAGTTTCCTCAGATATCAATAACCTGTCGTATGTTTCTCGCCGTGCCCTGTAGAGCTGATTTTTGGATCAACTCAATTCTTGTTTTTACACCTACTTCCTTCAGGAAGGGTTCACGTTTGCTTGTTCTAGTGCCAAAAGCATTAATGACTGTTGGGATGAACATGATTGATACACTTCAAAACTTTCATTTCTCTGACGAGATCTTAGTACGTTATGATTTTTTTAAATATTCACATCAACGGGCTACGTCTATTTTGAACGTTTCAATATTATTATCAAATTATTATTATTATCAATTATCATTGTCATTATTATCATATTGTGCACCTACTTGTGGATAAATGAAAATGATCAGTGCTAACTTATCTCTAATTCTTCCCCCTCATCATTCTTTGTCTTACTGTACTTATTGCTATCCAAACAAAACATGAAACAATCGTGATCTTCGTACTTGTTAGTCTTCTCGTGCTACATTTTCTCGACTTAGCAATATGTTTTTCAATTACTATAACTGCCGTGTAGTCACCATGAAGCCCCTTGGCATTTTATGTAATTGTTGGAAATGCAATGAAGTGTTAAAAAAAATAATTATCATTATTATAATATTCTTATCAATATTTTGAATAGTTTTAAAATGATATATACATTTCAGATAATACCTGCAACCAGTATCTCTCTTAAGCTATTAACATAATAGGTACTGAAAAAAATTTAATGTATCAACGAGCTAATTTCTTTTAAACATGTGCACCTCTGTCATGTGCACCTAGTCATGTGCACCTAGTTCTCTGTACAGTGAAAAATCTTTCTGTTTTTTGACGAAATAGAAACCAACTCAAGGCTCAGGTCGTCAAAGAAACCTTCATTATATCTAAAGAACCCTGAAGTAAGTTACAAACTGTATGCTCTCTGTTGATGCTTCTAATATTCTAAAAGTTATTTGGGTTGGAGGGGAACATTGTAGGGATCAATTTAACATTAAACTGATTGAAATGGCAAGCAGAATAATTTCATTACACAGTTTTATGTAACCTCAATATCTAAACCTACAAAATGCCTGTTGAAAAAAATGCAACCGAAGAACTACTTTCCTAGGGTCTTTTGCGATCTGAGGAGTAACAAGGTACAAAATACGAGATTTCCTATTGCTAGGGTTTTGATTCAGTAAATACAGTCTTTTGTAAAACAATACGTGTCTTGATGAAAGGGTTTATTCCTAGTGAGATTTCCCTTTTTTGTTGATCAAGAATTCACTTTTAAAATAACTCAAGAGAATAATAACAACATTCACTGAGACACAGTAACTTTATCATCACATGACAACATTGTGTAACACGATTGAAGTTGTCTCACCTGGTCACAAGTTATGATGAGTTTTTGTTTGAAATGATAAAGACTTTCCACCATCAAATTGAGTCAGGTCTCAGTAGATTATGTGTCAAAAAGGATGTGAATTTAAACTGTAAACCTCTTTATCCAACATTCTAAATTAATTTCAAGAAACATTTGGTTTGAATGTCTAAATGTTTGCTTTAAAAATAAGAAAGAGGAACTCTTTATCAATAACAACCACCTTGAGTTTTTCTTGTAGATAAAAGAGCTTTAAAAACCACCACTGTTTGTTTTTGGAATAGACTTTAAACCATCTGCAGATGATGGAAACAAAACGTCAGACTTACCCATTTAAACTGTGATTTTGCATTATTTCATTTTCGGTTTTAATCATTTTAATCCCAAGGGTAACAAAGCTGATAGCTCAAGTGTTGAACATGTGGCTTAATGCTTCCTGCTTTTCACAAAATCATGGTGACTTTAAGTATATCAGCTCAAGTGAAAGTAAAACATATTACCACACATCCAGGGTTTTTTTGAATATTCCTTTTCTGAAATAAAAGTGTTTGGTTAGGTTAGTCTCGGTGCCACTCTCTATTAATTACGTATTATTATTATTATTATTATTATTATTATTATTATTATTATCATAATTAATACTTCACCAATACATACTCAAACGCGCGCGAGAACACGCACCTGAGGCGGGAGTGGTAACACCTGCTGTAGCCTCCCAGATCAACTCCGTACCAGAACAGACAATGGTGGACTTTTTACTACTCTGGATAATCCCGGGGGTATAATTCGGCTTAGTCTATTCTACACATCCGGGTAGAAATAGACTAGTCCCAACTGATATCCCTCCTAAGCCAGAAAATACCCTTATTACAACTGGTAGGACAAATATTACAAAATCATATCATGTCAAACCTGTAGTCTACTTTTGTGAAGAATAAGAAACGTTTTTGTTTTGAGGGCTTCTTCAAAAAGAAAAAAATCTTGTAAGTGTAGTCTTCAGGAAATAGCTTTAAAGTGCTCCCAGTTAAGATTTTTCTTGGGAGTTTTACAAGAGCATTATCAAACCAAAGCGTCCGCTGCATCGAACCAAAGGTCGCAAGGCGAGCTCACAGTTTGGCCTTCTTGATTGAATGGAAACAGTTAAATGGTCTAAACAATGACATTAAAAAAAAAAGAAAGTGGGCTCTGATGATCCCATTGCCGAACCCGTGGTCATCCATATTCCGTAGATACAAACATTGCATCGTACTCTATTTGAAGACTCACACAGCAGCACCTTGAACAGTTTTTTTATCTATATGTGTTTCATGTCAACCGACATCGATGATTATAGAGCGTCATATTTCTCTATCCTTTGTACTTTTAATAATATTATTTATTATTCTGTCCAAGAATGGCCCATTCTACTTTTCACACTGGTAACATAACCAGACATTTTTACCCTCAGTGCTAATTGTATGTACATCAAGGTTCAGCGGCCAAATTTTACTTCATCAAATCATGGATGTCAGCTTGTATACTCAGATTATGTATATATTGATAAGAAGTATCCCAAGTACATCTATGATCTTCTGATAAACAAATGTGTGAATGCAAAGTCACTGTTTAGTCACTGTTCAGTCAATTATTCCACGTTGCAGACACTCATGCACCATTTACTACTAAAACTATTACAAAAATACATGCCCCTGGCTTAATGAGGATATTAAGCGAGAAATGAATTTTCGCGACACTCTGAATCGAAAAGNTCATGTGCACCTAGTCATGTGCACCTAGTTCTCTGTACAGTGAAAAATCTTTCTGTTTTTTGACGAAATAGAAACCAACTCAAGGCTCAGGTCGTCAAAGAAACCTTCATTATATCTAAAGAACCCTGAAGTAAGTTACAAACTGTATGCTCTCTGTTGATGCTTCTAATATTCTAAAAGTTATTTGGGTTGGAGGGGAACATTGTAGGGATCAATTTAACATTAAACTGATTGAAATGGCAAGCAGAATAATTTCATTACACAGTTTTATGTAACCTCAATATCTAAACCTACAAAATGCCTGTTGAAAAAAATGCAACCGAAGAACTACTTTCCTAGGGTCTTTTGCGATCTGAGGAGTAACAAGGTACAAAATACGAGATTTCCTATTGCTAGGGTTTTGATTCAGTAAATACAGTCTTTTGTAAAACAATACGTGTCTTGATGAAAGGGTTTATTCCTAGTGAGATTTCCCTTTTTTGTTGATCAAGAATGCACTTTTAAAATAACTCAAGAGAATAATAACAACATTCACTGAGACACAGTAACTTTATCATCACATGACAACATTGTGTAACACGATTGAAGTTGTCTCACCTGGTCACAAGTTATGATGAGTTTTTGTTTGAAATGATAAAGACTTTCCACCATCAAATTGAGTCAGGTCTCAGTAGATTATGTGTCAAAAAGGATGTGAATTTAAACTGTAAACCTCTTTATCCAACATTCTAAATTAATTTCAAGAAACATTTGGTTTGAATGTCTAAATGTTTGCTTTAAAAATAAGAAAGAGGAACTCTTTATCAATAACAACCACCTTGAGTTTTTCTTGTAGATAAAAGAGCTTTAAAAACCACCACTGTTTGTTTTTGGAATAGACTTTAAACCATCTGCAGATGATGGAAACAAAACGTCAGACTTACCCATTTAAACTGTGATTTTGCATTATTTCATTTTCGGTTTTAATCATTTTAATCCCAAGGGTAACAAAGCTGATAGCTCAAGTGTTGAACATGTGGCTTAATGCTTCCTGCTTTTCACAAAATCATGGTGACTTTAAGTATATCAGCTCAAGTGAAAGTAAAACATATTACCACACATCCAGGGTTTTTTTGAATATTCCTTTTCTGAAATAAAAGTGTTTGGTTAGGTTAGTCTCGGTGCCACTCTCTATTAATTACGTATTATTATTATTATTATTATTATTATTATTATTATTATTATCATAATTAATACTTCACCAATACATACTCAAACGCGCGCGAGAACACGCACCTGAGGCGGGAGTGGTAACACCTGCTGTAGCCTCCCAGATCAACTCCGTACCAGAACAGACAATGGTGGACTTTTTACTACTCTGGATAATCCCGGGGGTATAATTCGGCTTAGTCTATTCTACACATCCGGGTAGAAATAGACTAGTCCCAACTGATATCCCTCCTAAGCCAGAAAATACCCTTATTACAACTGGTAGGACAAATATTACAAAATCATATCATGTCAAACCTGTAGTCTACTTTTGTGAAGAATAAGAAACGTTTTTGTTTTGAGGGCTTCTTCAAAAAGAAAAAAATCTTGTAAGTGTAGTCTTCAGGAAATAGCTTTAAAGTGCTCCCAGTTAAGATTTTTCTTGGGAGTTTTACAAGAGCATTATCAAACCAAAGCGTCCGCTGCATCGAACCAAAGGTCGCAAGGCGAGCTCACAGTTTGGCCTTCTTGATTGAATGGAAACAGTTAAATGGTCTAAACAATGACATTAAAAAAAAAGAAAGTGGGCTCTGATGATCCCATTGCCGAACCCGTGGTCATCCATATTCCGTAGATACAAACATTGCATCGTACTCTATTTGAAGACTCACACAGCAGCACCTTGAACAGTTTTTTTATCTATATGTGTTTCATGTCAACCGACATCGATGATTATAGAGCGTCATATTTCTCTATCCTTTGTACTTTTAATAATATTATTTATTATTCTGTCCAAGAATGGCCCATTCTACTTTTCACACTGGTAACATAACCAGACATTTTTACCCTCAGTGCTAATTGTATGTACATCAAGGTTCAGCGGCCAAATTTTACTTCATCAAATCATGGATGTCAGCTTGTATACTCAGATTATGTATATATTGATAAGAAGTATCCCAAGTACATCTATGATCTTCTGATAAACAAATGTGTGAATGCAAAGTCACTGTTTAGTCACTGTTCAGTCAATTATTCCACGTTGCAGACACTCATGCACCATTTACTNTTTCTCTATCCTTTGTACTTTTAATAATATTATTTATTATTCTGTCCAAGAATGGCCCATTCTACTTTTCACACTGGTAACATAACCAGACATTTTTACCCTCAGTGCTAATTGTATGTACATCAAGGTTCAGCGGCCAAATTTTACTTCATCAAATCATGGATGTCAGCTTGTATACTCAGATTATGTATATATTGATAAGAAGTATCCCAAGTACATCTATGATCTTCTGATAAACAAATGTGTGAATGCAAAGTCACTGTTTAGTCACTGTTCAGTCAATTATTCCACGTTGCAGACACTCATGCACCATTTACTACTAAAACTATTACAAAAATACATGCCCCTGGCTTAATGAGGATATTAAGCGAGAAATGAATTTTCGCGACACTCTGAATCGAAAAGCTCAGAAAAATAAAACCTAAAAAACAAACAAGCGTAGAAGAGACAGAAAAGCCGGGTTAACAACCTTACCAAAAGAGAGAAAGCGGAATACCACAAAAATATTCTAGAACAAAACAGTACAAAATCCGAGAATTTTTAGCAATGTATAAAAAGCTTGTTTCCCACCAAGGCAAAGAAAAAAACTTCCTGTACGAAATTTGAACTGGATGGTAAACAAATTAACGACAAACAGCAAATAACAAATGGGTTCTGCAATTTTTATCAAACAGTAGCCTCGAAACTCAAGCAAGTCTAACCCTCAAAGATTTTGTATGGTCCAGTCCAAATAAACGAACAACGAAAGCAAATGTTTTTCACATGTTCACACGTGTCGGTACTGGAAGTGAAAAAGCATCTGAAACAACTGAAAAGAAAAAAAATCAGAAGGCATTGACGAAATTCCCAACTGCATTCTCATAGACTGTGCACATGAACTTGCAACATTAATTTTGCATCTTATCAACCTTTCTTTGAAGACTGCTCGGATACCAGAAGACCTAAAAGCTGCAAAAATTACACCTGTCTACAAAGACGGTGAGAAATCTAACTTTACGAACTATCGACAAATTTCGGTGCTACCAACTATCTCTAAAATCTTAGAACGATGTAATTATAGTCAACTTATTAGCCATTTTGAATCGAAAAATCTATTTTCCTCAGAACAGTATGGTTTTCGTAAAAAACGCAGTACATGTACAGAGATTTCAACAGTGCTGTTCCTACAAAGGGTCATGGACCATGGAAACCTTACAGGTGCTTTGTTTGTCGATTTCATCAAAGCATTTAACACCATCAGCCATTCTACCATCCTGGATAAGCGTTCAGAATTTGGAATTTCAGGAGATGAACAAATGTGGTTTACTGACTGCCTTTTGAAAAGGAAGATCAGATTTAAATATGAAGGCACACTATCGACACCACTCCCAATCTACTGTGGAGTCCCACAAGGCTCAATTTTGAGCCCGCCGCTCTTTCTCCTTTATTTCAATGAACTTCCATCGATACTAAAATACTGTAAAGTGATACTGGACGCAGATGACACTGTCCATTACTACAATCACAAGGACCCGAAAGAAATCGAGAAAGTATTAACACAAGAACTCTGTGTTATGTCGAAATGGTTACAAGATAATGAGCTTATCATAAACATGAAAAAGGGGAAAACAGAAGTTATGATGTTTGGAGCGAAGAAGCGGTTGAATCAACAAGAACACAAAATGAACATTCAATACCAAGGGGAATCAGTAAATATAACATCTAGCTATAAATATCTAGGTGTTCAGCTCGACACTTCACTAACCATGCAAGAACACTTTGATTCAATTTGCAAAAAGACATCCACACGTATACGTCTAATGACAAGAAGAAGACCTTTTATAACGGACATAGCCACCCTGAGAATCTACCAAGCGCTTATTGTACCGAAAATGACATATTGTTCGTTGACCAACTTCTACCACCAACCATCTCGAAAAAATTCAATAATGGTACTTGAATCTCATATTCGTAAGCTGACAAATGAAGAAGTTTCATCTATCAACAACATTTTTCAAAGAAAAATTTGTCTTACAGTATTCAAATGCATTAACGGACTTTTTCCAAAGTTCGGAGATTATTTTGAACTCGTAAATCACGACAAAGGAACTAAAAACAATAATAAACTTTTGTGAGTGCCTAAAGTGAAACTGGAAAGTACGAAAAAGTCTTTTTATTACAATGGGGTGGTAGTTTATAATGACTTAGCATTAGAAATCAGAACAGAATCTAACTATGATTCTTTCTATAAAAAGTTGGACCTTTTTCTAAATTTGTAATTTTGTCTAAGAAAATTTACACCCAACTGCCTAGTTTTTCAAATGTCACACCTGTTCAGATGTTCATTATTTTCCTAGACACATCTTGACGAATTTTCACTCGCTTAACTTTTAACCACTGATTTCAAAACTTGTACAGTATTTATTTGTAAATTAATTGCCTTTCTTCATTACTTTAATTGTATTATACTTATTTTTTTATTTTTATACACAGGATTTGTATGAAAAACAGTTATGTAAACTGATATAATGCACCTGTTGAAATATTATCAAATAATTATAATAATAATCAGCAAGCCTTTTCATGCAGAAATGGTGAATTGTCCGTAGTGACAAAACGTTCGTGGTCAACAGTGACTTAAAAGCACGTTATGACAATTCCACAACAGGAAAACATTTGCCGTGGACTCCAACCGCCATTACTCATAAGGCATAAAGTCTGGTGTCCAGGAATACATAAGGTAAAGTGCAAAATGTCTTTGTGTCAATTAAAGGTGAAAGAGGAGACATAATCTTGAAATCACATACTTATTTCAACCAGAGCCTGAAGTCTTGTTGGGGTTGACATGATTGGTCAGAACCTGTTGCTAGACCCTGACAAGAGTGCAAAGTCTGTGACCCAAATCCTGCACAGCATTATATCTCGCTTGATTTGTATGGATACACCGATCAGTTATAAAGGCCGTGAGTTTGTTAATCATAAGGTTGGATCTCTAATAGAATGTTTTTAAACAGATCACAAGATAATGTCGGCTTATCATCACCAGTCTAGAAGTCAGCGTGAAAGAGATAATAGGGCACTAAAAGAGGCTCTTGGTAAGATTGTCAATGACAAGCTAGGTGATTGGAGCCAGTATATATCTGGGGTATATATGCATATATGCATCCACTAAATGCGCACTATTTCAAGTGATGTATGGTCTTCTCTGCAAATTCCCATATGACATCCTCTGAGGAACCTGTTACCTTGGACACAAAGGATTCACTCAGTCTTTGTAGAAAAATATCAATGGATTTCGGCAAGTCACATTCGACTCGATGAACAGTTTATCTGAAGAACCATGCACATATCGCATGGGATCCAAGATGGAAAATCACTGAATTGCGCAACACTCTTTGGTTAAAACGCTTAGTAAAGCTTGCATCAAACTGAGAAAGGCTAAAACTGATACAGTTTTGAGCAATATTTACCATGCTGGCAACTTTAAGCTCTGTCTAATGAATCTTTCTGATAAAGCTGGCTTTGACTCCCCGTTCGACGTCACAGAAGAGGTCCCTCAAAAAGAAAGCAGCAGAAAGAAGGGACACGATGACGCAGTTGAGATAAAGACCTCTAAATTTTTAGAGCAAGCAAATAAACAAGGAGATAGCTTTTCCCGAAATAAGAAAAAATATTTCCACTGCCTTTAGGTAGGGTATTCAGTCAGCTTTGGGTGCATTCAAAAGGTTATGCCTCCCAGACGTGTATACGTCACTAAAGGCTGTGGTAATTGGAATTTTCGTGCAAGCATTTGTGTATTGACAGGAGTAGACGACAGTTATCGTGCTATAAGAGATGTTGCTGCTCATTGTATAAGCAATGTCTTTAATACGCTTCAGAATAGCTTGAATGAAAATTTTGCAGATTACATGCAGTGTCTGGAGTTGGCCCGAGATGGGGTTTTGGCAGCTGATGTGAAAATCATGGGGACTGCCAGTTGATCAGAACGTTACATTGCAGCGTAATAGTGATCTGCACAGTCTGTCTAAGAAGTGCCTGACGTATCCAGCAAGCTTCAAACTGAAAACCAACTGGAAACATGCCTTGTATTTGCACAGTATTCCAAAACACTTGAATGTGGTTTTGAAAATCGTTTAAATATTTACTAGTTGTTACAAACCCGAAAAAACTTTTTAGCCGCGTCGCAGATTGAATCACTAACAGCAACACTGCTGTTTTTTATTCTTTTTCTTCTTTAGCAACTTTCTTCCACTATGACGTGGATTTTGCATGAGTTTTATTTGACACTGGCCATCACATTCAGTAAAAGAAAAGTTTTGATGAAAGCGCTTTCTGATTGGATATTCCCGAGATAACAGAATTCTTGTAGTTGTTTCCATTCCGACTTTCTAGTTTTAATTCTATAAACTCCTTCCGATTGTCTAATTGTGAGCTGAGACAATTGGTCTATTTGTCCCAATTTCGGCTCTTAAGACAGTTGAATTTATCATATCGCTCGTTTAATAATACTTAGTGAGTTGAGCAAGTAATGCCGATTTTTTAACATTGGAACAAGACATAGTTTTCATACTTGTCATTCCAAATAAGTGCCACTACGACTCAACATGATCCATGATTTTCCTGTTATTTCCCCCTTGGTTTATTAGCAGAACCGCAAATTTAAACAAAAATGTTACTTTTATTTTGAAATGAACACACATGTTATTAATGATATTTACCATAATCAGAATCTTATATTACTATACTAAAATTACTTTTCTGGTCTCAGATTATGTAACAGTTCTGTTTTTCTTCATTTGTTCTACCATACGCAATGTTGAATCATTACTTGTGGTTCACCAACGACAATACGACTCGTTTGTGCAATATCAGCTTCTTGTGTTGATTCCATTTGGCTCCCAATGTCTCCTGGTCTTCACCCACAGAGGGAATTTGAAAGTTATCGACAATTTATCATAGATTAGAGTCAAACCAGGTCGAAAGAAATGACTTTTGGAAAACTGGCCTGAAAACGCTTACTTATCCTGTCGCTTATGTTTGGATGGTCCAGAGTCAAATGATCTCTTTATTTTTTACTGAATCTAGAAAAAGAGTAAGTTATCTCAAAACAGGAAAGAGTTTGTTTGTCTTTGGATCTCCCTTCCAGACGCAGGGCCTGAAGCTCTAATATCAAAATGACTTTTGCGAGCGACCTCTTTTTTCTGGCCCTGCACACACACACACACACACACACACACACACACACTTTTGTACTTACGAAGTTCCTTTGTCAACAAAAATTGTAGGAAACTCTATAATTACAAAGTAAAGACATAAAAAAGAAGTCTTCAAATTGTTTTCCCGCAGTACTTAATCAGGAAGAGCAGTTCCCTGAAAGGACTTCCCCATATACCCAGCTGCATTCACAGTTAAATCTGATGTTGAGGTTAACGATGTACGTTACTTACCCCCAAAAGAAATTGCTCAACACTTTTGGACAGAGAGAAAGTTAGCTGATATATTTGGCAGCTTGTAAACACCCGAGAATGAATTTTTGATATCTTGGTATCAGTTGCCCCTCTCCCCCCAACTAGGTACGCCACTGAGGGTGTTTTTCTGGATAAGGACGTTCCAGCAAGTTATCATTGCAATTTTCTCTTCTTCATTGTTCATGTTATGCTCAACTGAGGTCTCTTTCGGTTTGCGGTGAGGAAGGTTACTTCTTGTCTGATATTTTTTTCTTTGTACCCTTAAATCGATTTAATTCATTGATTCATTAATTCTTCCAATTCTATCTTAAAAAACATGTACAGACTCTGCAATTTGGCACTTATAATGGAGAAAAAATATTGGGCTCAGTACTTCCTGGGACGTGACAAGAGGTTTGGAAGGCAAACTTCTCTCATCAAAATCGTTGATTTAACCAATCGGCCACAAAAGTAATGCAAAGATGACGTTAGTTAAGGATAATTTTACTTGAATTCTACTTATATTCTAGAAGACTATTATGAAAATCAATTATATGAGCCTACATAAAATGTTGATTAGATGTCCTTATGTGTTATAAATTCAACGATGACACGTTCGCCACATTTAAAAAAAACAAGACAGAACAAAGTTCATTGTGCACTTAAAAAATCTCCTTCCCTCCTTAATGTTTAATATTGACAAAAAAAAAACCAGGTTGTGTGCCATTTTAGATGTTTTAGTAGACAAAACTCCGACCTCATTTAGGACCAGTATTATGAAACCCAACTTTCATTAGGCAATACGTACGGCGAGACTCATTCAGTCCCACACAGTTAAATCTAGCCCCCTAAAAATTAGCTTTACACTCCTCAAAAATAGTCATGAGAAATAGATATCATTAAGCAAATTTTGTTAAGTATTAATTACCCTGTTAATTATCCTAACGAAGTACTAGTAGAGGTATTCAATACAAATTATTTAGCTTTCAAAATTTTGTTAAACATGGCCCTTAATACCTCAAGCTTCCCTGAATAGCGCTGGTTTTGATTCTCAAATTTGAAAAAAATTACGAAGACTCTTTGCGAATGCGTTTTACTGCATCCAAAGCAATTTTCACTTCACAGAAAGTCCTTTATTCACCTACAAAGGATGGCTTACCTGGCACAAATTTGAGTGTGGTGACTTATCAGTTTAAATACCGGTTTGATGCCAGATATGGGGTCCTACATCAGTAAGATTGATTCATAGAAGAAAACAACTGGTATCTAGTATTAACAAAAACAAAACCTTTCAGGCAAAAAGTGAACACAAGAAAAGACCCAAAATTGTGGATTGTCATTCAGTTATAGCACACCATTTTCCGCTAAACCGTGAATGGAATGAACATTTTGAGCTGAAACAGCTCAAAGTAATTGACAGAGCTAGGCCTGCCTTCCATTTTGGAACATTGGAAGCAATTCATATTCAAATTTCATTGCCTCCTATTTGTAGACAAAAAAATTGCCTGTCGTCTTCAATTGTTTCAGAAGACAGGCACAAAAAGTGGTGGGCTTTCACAAATCCACTTTGTTTTTTTCTAGCTAAGTATAAGAAGTGGTGAGGTTTCTTGATCTTCTGTTTTGTTTTTCATTTTGATAAAATTCGTCTTGACTTTTGTTTTCTTAATCTGGTGTCTTGGTTCAATCGAGTACCAGCGTAAGAGCTTTTAATAAAAATGAATGTGATTTTAATTGCACTGTGGAAAAAAGTACTTCGAAAAATAGAGAGACGCTCTGGGACATGGAATTTAAAGCGATATTTTTTGTACCTTAGCTTAAAAAGGCAGATAAAGCTGAAAGCCAATAATTGTCAAGTATACCAGCTAAGGTAGATTGCCAGTAAGTGAGAGATTTGATACTGTAAGCAATAGTTAAAAATGAAATCACGAGGTTGAAAATTATTACTATTGTTATTAGTAGATGGCAGCTGTCTGACCTGGTCCATAGGTTAACTTTGTTGCTTACACTTTATTCGGGGACGTACGAAACAAATTCTATAGAAGCAGGTAAGACCCACTCCAATATTTACCTCCTTGTCCTCTTTGCATTTACTTCAGCAATAAGCTTGTTATAGCCTGCCTCACGTACATTTCTAAGTTGTAGTTGGAAGATCAGTTTTGAGTACTTCTTACTTGGGAAAACCCTCAGAGAGTAACATAAGCCGGATGACAGCTTCTGGGCCAAATTCCAGCTCGCCGTATAAGAGGTTTTTGGAAATTCGACCGTAATCCATAGGCAATCCACAACCCACAATAGCTGAGTGGAGTGTACATAGAAAGACTATCTGCTTGTTTAAAAACAAGCAGATAGTCTTTCTATGGAGATCATGTCTATTTATGAGCTAAAAATAATCTGACAAACGCATTCTATATAGAACGTGTGCAAGCGTTTTCCCTGCCCAGCATAGATTCCCCAAGACTCACTTAAGTAATATACAATACTTTCAGTGCAGGTACGGTGAATAGCAGTTTGATCTATGTGGTGACTTTGTCGTCCTTCCACACTCAAGGCGGAACCTTCATCACGTGGTTGTTAACCTTCCGAATTCTCTTTTTAGCCTTCACATCAAGAAAAGTATTATCTTAAATGGCAGCTCCAAGATGGCTTTTTGGACTTCACGCTAACATTAAGTGCAGGGCTCTTGACCCTCCTTGTCTGCGTCCTGACTTTTGGGTCCTTGTCTGCAAAATCTGTGGAGTGGCAGACTTAGACACTGAAAATCAGTCAACTGTAGGACGACACCCAAGGTACTTCATTGCAAGGGCAAGCATAACTTCCGAATCCTAACTTAACTATTGTCTTCCACAAGCAGATACTCAGGCTGAAATTACGGCGTGCATTTGATAATAGAGAAAGAAGGTGTCATACGTCTATTTTGTTGTGTACAATAAGGGGTGTATCATCTGCAAAAAAAAAAGTCACCAAGGGTTATTTTGTAAATTTCTCTCTTTGCTTAATTACAAACAAGGTAGACATTTTTTCCATAAGCTATTATTATTGTCAATGATGTAAATCTCAGACATGTTTGTCTGGAAAGTTCTTTTGTTTTTTTGTCTTTGAAAGCGAGTAACAACAAGTCACCAGGGGTCTCAAAGTTCCTTCTCCTGTTTCTTTAAAGTGACAAGACTTTTCGTAGTATCCTCGCTGTTTCAAGCAGTGCCGTTTTCTGAATAATTGCCATCTCAATCTTCACACCCATTTTCTCCATGTATCTTTCAAACTTGTCTGAAATGACTCCCATTGCTCCAATTACTACGGGTATCACCGTAACTTTATTCATTTATTATCATTTTTTTTATTATTATTATTATTATTATTATTATTATTATTATTATTATTATTAGCTCTTCAGTACATCCAACCTTCTCTAAAATCTGTGGCATACAATATTTTTCAGATAAAACAAAGGCTTTGCATTTCCATCATGGATACCGTCTTTCAACGAATTCGCTCTTTCTTTCAAGACAAATTATCTGTCATATAAAAAAAACAGATAAAAAATTCGTCGTATAAAGTCATTTGCCTCACCATACCCACTAGATATAAATATCTGTAATTTGCTTTAAACGATGCGCCTATCTAGGTTTCTTCCTTACAGAAATAATAAAAATAATATTGATTTCTGGCAAAGTTTCTCCTGGATGCTAAAAGACCTGTTAGATTTTAATACACAAGAGAGGTAACACCAATGACCCTATTACCTTTAGGACAGTCAGTCTCGAAACCGTTCCATTAAATGTATTCACATAAAGTTTGCGAGACTCCATATTTGAATAACTGAAGGCTAACAACTTTGTTGAACATCAGATTCAGAAACGGTTCACTTTTAAGATCCTGGGTATTTTAGAACATACTGCAATTATGACTCAGATTATAAACAAGGCTCTCACTAATTAATGCTACCTAGCCATTACCCTTTTAGATATAAAAATACTTTCCAAATAATAATACCCGATTAGTTTGGGAAAAAAAGATAGGAATAGTACCAATATACAATACGATACACATAAATACACCAAAGAAATTTTGAAAGCTGAGCAGACAGGACACAAGAAGTGTTTACAAAGTAGTCTGATTGCTCAAGGTACCATTCTCTCATTTCTCTTTGACAACGCAAGTTCAAAATACAACATGATTTGGTTTGAATTTCAAAGTAAACTACGCAAAAATATCTTCAGCTTTACAATTTGTTATTTGAACAATACCTTTGCAACTCGTAAAAAGCTCTCCAAATAGAACCTTAGGTTTTCCTCTTCTTGCTCTTTCTGTTTTGAACCAGAAACCATTTTTCATGTTGTTGCCGACAGAAAAAGGTTCCTTCAGGAATGTCGTTGTAATTGGCGACACAACTCAGCATTTCAGTTTTTAGCAATTACTCTCAAATCTTTTTTAGGGTGTACTATGTACGCCTATATGTGTGGATTCTTATCGTCATATATTACAACTGGACATTCCTTGCGATCTGATTTTTTCTTAATTACTCCTCAAAACACTTACACATACTTGAATTGACTCTGGGGTATGAAACATACCTGGATAAAAATGGTTCTTGCAAATATAAGAAATATCGTCCTTTGTTTCGTAATTTACATTGCAGCTTTTCGAGGTTTAGCTTCGTAAACCTTTCCTTTGAGTATTTAGATATATTTGGTCAGTCTTGTGTTACTTTCAGTGAAACGTGCAACGCTTGAAACAACTATAACAAACAAGAATGTTTTCTTTCCACCAAAACCTTCAATACAATTTTTCCAAGTACATAAAATATATTCTGTTATAGAAACCAGCCATGGACAAACCCTGAACTGCTATCATTTTAATAATTTTCTCACTTAAATATTTAGTTTTGTTAACTAGGCAAGCAAATACAAACTATTTTGTTTATTGAAATTAGTAATTGTGTGTTTGGTTATAAAATAAAAAGGTTCCCTCCTCTTCATCATCATAATCATTATTAGTGTTAACAAATGTTCATACAGAATGAGCTCTTTAGTCGTAATACAATATACAAGGAAAGTATATACAATACATACTCTGGTGCCCTCACTGTCCAGGAAGCCTGTTTTAGTACCCGTAGGATCTCTTCATTGTTAGACCTGAATCAATGTTCTAGGAGAACAGGCCAGTGCACATCTCAGTTATACACTACTGTTGATGTTGCATGCTGATATACACTACTGTTGATGTTGCATACTGCCAGTATATTGTATGCTACACGTGGTACCGTCACAAAATGAATGAATAAAGCTCGAGCGTTTGGGAGGGTAATCATCTGGAAAAGGCCGTCTCCACTGACCAGGTCAAAGGCTTTTGATAGATCGATGAATTCTAAAACAAGTGGTACCTGTTGTTCTCTGGACTTTTCTTAGTGTTGCCTTATTGAGACTATCATATCCTCTGTAGAAGGCTTGGAGCAAAAGACGCATTGGGATTTACTATTGCCCGTTCAATAAGCGGTTGGTGTGCTACTCGTGGAAACAACTTTCCAACAATGCATAATAGAGATAACCCGATAGTTATTATGATCACCACAGTCACTATGGTCAAGGATCGACTCTCGCTACTCCTATTAGACTTAACCTTTTCTCAAGTACTTGTAAAGCAACCGTCATCATATTTGAAAACTTTGGCTGGCATGTCGTCCTGTTCGGGAGACCTGTCAGATTAAAACTCCAAAATTGCCTTTAGGAACATTAGAAGCAATACAGTTACTGCAAGATAATTCAGGGGACATTACTCATCTGTGACAATTTTTAATGATGCCATATTGGAGGATCATGTTTTGCTGGGTTGTATGATGAAGCAGAAAGATAAGCTTTTATTTCCCTGTCTGAGAATAGAGAGCGATAGGTAAAAGCAGTGGCAAATGTTTCCGCTCTTTATAGTCAATTATGTTAACAAATGTTCAGTTTCCTTTGAATAAACATTCCCATGGAAGCTGTTCAACTATTCAAACTTTTATCATCCTTAATAAGGGAGAAGATTATAATGCTTAGTCTCTAAATTGAATGCTGGTTGATTTCCTTAAATCATCTGTACCAATCAGTGATGTACAATTCATATTCAGGGTAATTAGAGAATAGATTTAAAGGGTAAGGCAACAACATAAAAATACTTAGTTTTAGTAAACCAGATTTAGAATGACATAAATTACTTTCATTGAGTCTTTTTTCAATTGAAGACACTTGTGATGCCATATCTCTATTGTTTCAAGTACTTAAACGAAACCAAATTTCAGGAGATATCCTACTTTGATTAACACTCAAGCAGTGTCTTATTTTTATCATTGCTGCACGGGGTTTTAGACCTTTGGGGACTTTCTCAGTCAATTGTGGACAATCGCTGCTAGCCTTTGTTTTTCTGAACGATCAGTGACTTTCACATCACAGTTTATTCCATTGAACGAAGTGGAGCGTGCATAGTATTTCATAGGATGATGATTTGAAAATATTCAATAACACGAAGAAATACAGGTTTTTAGTTTGGAAACCTAATTTCAGTGGAAAAGAGTTCACGTTCTAGCGCCCCACATAGATAACTTTTCGTATCTGTAGACTATCGAAAAAAAGGGGATCCTTGATGGATATTACTTACGTTAATTTTTTCCTACAGAATATCAAGAGTAAGATTTACACTATTCATAAGCCCGAACTTTTTCCCGGTTTTAGTACACAAAGCAAGCAAAAAAGCACAGCAAAAATTTTCTGTTTTCAACCCAATGTCTGACTTAAAACGAAAACAGAATTTCAAGTTAAAATATTGGAGGTAAGAATAAAGGGATGGAGAAGACCTGTTTTGCTAGTGAAAGAGTTAAAGGTACTTTAAGGATGTGAGAAGGAGAGGGGCATTTTCTTGAAAATTACAGTATTTATAAGAATCGACTAAAATTTTTATACCTTTCTTTTGTTTTCAACGCTAATAAATCAACTGCAGGTAGATGATGCAAAACACCAATGAAAAGGTAGGAGGGTTGCTGTTTCTGTATTAGCAGAAACCGATTGTTACATTCAAAAAATGTTTTCTTTGAGGGTACAAATTCAGGAAAGCTAAACAAGAACTAAATGAATCCATAAAGCAATTTATCAGTTGTCTTAGCAAATTGACAGAATTTTTTGAAGGCAGTAAAACCAGGACCTTTAAGTAGCTTTTAGCATTCAAAGTCTTCGAAATTATGAGGTAGGTGCGGAGTATCTGGTCATCTTAGTTATGAAGGCAGGCATTGCTGAAATGTCAAATACAACAAATGCCCCCAAAGGGAGATTTTGATAAATTGTCTTTCAATACTGACAAACTCCTAACAACCACACTTCTTATCATTCTCAGAAACCAAGAAAATCTGACTGTAAAGAAGAAAGTCAACTTCAGCAAAATGATCACTTTGGTCAGCCTCCATCTAATTATGAATATGCTGTGTATTTCATCAAACCTTCACTTTCAAAAGATACATACACAAATTGTATAACACTAATGTCAGTATCTTAGTTCACTCAGGTTCTGGATCAAATATCCTGGATGAGCAAACATAGGCTTAGTTTCATCTTCGAAAACTTGCTCTTTCGAAAACGCGCACCTGGCCATAAGGATACAAGACATTTCTTCAAATCTTTTGTAATTCACTACAGTCCGTAATACAATTAAATACAGGTGATATAATCTACAGGTGAACAACAAAGAAAGAGATGGATAGATGGAGAGATGGATAGATGGATAGATGGATAGATGGATAGATGGATAGATGGATAGATGGATAGATGGATAGATGGATAGATGGATGGATGGGTTGATGGATAGATGGATGGATGGATAGATGGATAGATGGATAGATGGATAGATAGATAGAGAGACAGATTGATAGATAGGGATAGAGAGGGACAGCGAGAAAGACAAATAGACAGACAAACAGACAGTGAGAGAGATAGAGAGACAGAGAGACAGACAGAAACAGAAAAAAAGCCCGAGAGAGATACAGAAACCCACTTTTACCTTTTTTTCCTGGTGATGACATAAACATATTGAATAGATTTTGTAAGCTGATCGTTTTCTCTTAAGCTGTACCATCGTCTAACAAATGTAATGTGAAACTTTGATCTTTTCTGGTCAAGTCTTTTTTGTTTACACGGTGTTAATACTAAATAGCATAAAATGTCCAATTCTTAAAAGTAAAGCTATAATCTCCTATTAGTTTGAGTTAATACCAGGCTTACACTTGATATTATGTATTTAAAGGTTATATTTCAAACAATGCCTATTTCATGTTTTAATACATTTGACCTTTAAAACGGCTATACAAGATAGTCAACTTGTATTTTCTAACAATGATACGACCACTTGAGATAATTTGAAGAGGGCTGTATTACAGGATAAATTATTTCATGCTGTTTCGAAGCTTTGTGACCTGCCGGAACCTCATGTTTCCTAATCTCTTGAGACAAAAATTTTCTTTATCACATGTTGCAAACTATTTTTTATTGCATTTATTTCTTTCCCTCGAGAATCGACATTTCGGCAACTCCGTGTTTTTGATCCAAAGGTCCCTGTAGTATCTTATGGTCGCCCTGTCAAAGTGTAATTTCTTTGTATGTGACGTATTTCCTGTACAGCAAAAATGTCCTGTGTAATTGAGATGCTATAGATGGATGAAACATCTAATTAGAACTGTCTTGACAATCGTTTCTATGCTCTGATAGAAGTATGCAAATTGGAACTTTAAGCAGTTCCAGTCATCCTTCGCCACTATTTCTTATATTGGGATCTAGTCTGGGTAGATTTTATTCCATTCAGTTTCTTTTGGAGGTCGCACTTGAAGCGAAAATGTTAACCAGGGTTTAGCATTTTCTAAAAATCTTTCTTTTGACATTCATATTAACATTCCCTTTTGTGAAACCTGCCTGTCAAACCTGCGAAACTCCTCCACTGCAGCAGTGACGACAAATATCTGTAATGTACCAGTAATGGTTTTAGGATTACTTGACAGTACAAGTCCGAGGTATACAAAAGTATTTACGTTTCCTTCTGAACTCTGATCGATACTAAATATGGGGCCTTTCATTGTGACTTCACGATAATACGATACCTGGGAGCTTGATTTATTAAAAAAGATTTTAAGTCCAAATTTTGTTTTTGAAAGTGGATCCTTAACTTCAGCAATAAACTTATAGAAGATGGTTGCATCATTCGAATATAGTATCCAGCATGTAATTTCATCCCCTCTTAAATGGTTCTTCTCTATTTCCTGTTAGAACACATGTACGGAACATTTAGTGAGCTACCACCCAATTCTTTCACTGAGGCATCGATAATTCTTTACGTGGCATTACTCGATAAACAATGTTACCGTTCCATGGTTTTGTCTGAGCCTAGTTACTGGGGAAAATGACGCTAAAATCAATATACATATATATAACTATTTTTTATATTTGTTTATATGTAAGAAATTTTCTGTAGTACTGCATGAAGCTGATTTACAATGTAGTACTTATGTGGAAGAGTATTTGAAGCTACTTTTTTACTGTCTCCTAATTCAGGTCCTTTTTTAACATTTGTCTTTGACAATATGTTCTACACCCAATTTTAAAAAATTCGATTGTTAGGTTCAAATCTCTGCTGGTAATATCAAGCAGGTATTTCCTTTCTTGAGCATTACTTTTTCCTTTTTAACTTCTGCAAGTGGGTTTAGAGAAGATAAATTCATGTTCTCTCTCTTTCAGTTTTAAGTCTCCTAATTCACCACTTGACTTTTTTCCCTTCCATATCATACCGAGTTTTACCAATAACTATTTTCTCCTTTAAATTTCTCTCTGTAGTTTGTCTATAGTAATGTATAAATATATTTTACAATATACAATTTGTGTTTGAGTGTTTTTGTGTGGAGCCCCATACTGTTTTTCATATTGATTTTCTGTTAGGAAATAAAACCAACGTGTGCTGAATTTCTAACAGTTCTTCGCATTTACAATCCTGCTCTTTTTCAGAAATTTATGAAATTGTAACAGTTGAAAGCTTTGGAACATCCGGACTAATTAGTTTTTCTTTTTTTTCATCAACAGGGGAAAAGGCCTTTAAAGACACAATGATATATTTTAGGCCAGACAATACTGTACCTCGGGGCTTCTTTTTCCACTTCAGTGCAATGTCATCGGCAAAGTCAAGATCGTCTAGCATCGTTGTGAACTTCCACCTGATGCCATTCTCTCCGTTTCCTGCAGTTCTTCTCATGATTCAGTCAAAGACAAGTAGAAAGAGGAAACCAGACATGTTACCCCGCTGTTTTACCACAGTCTTGACGTTGAACCAGTCTGTGATGTCGTTCTCGTCAACGACGACGTTTTCAAATTTGTCATATAATGCTTTTACTAGCGCAATGATTTTCCTGGATATGCCGTACATCTTCATTACAGTCCAAAGGCTCTCTCTCTGCACACTGAGTCGAATGCTCTTTCTAAATCAACGACGTTGATATACAGTTAAGCTTGCCATTCGTTGGACTGCTCAATGATGCTCT
This sequence comes from Morbakka virulenta, assembly GCA_003991215.1. Taxonomy (NCBI): domain Eukaryota; kingdom Metazoa; phylum Cnidaria; class Cubozoa; order Carybdeida; family Carukiidae; genus Morbakka; species Morbakka virulenta. The sequence goes on along the minus strand of RDPX01000047.1, from coordinate 252,143 downwards.
GCAAAATAAAGATTTGGTCAGTAGTGCTCCTCCCTGTTCTGTAGCTTGCCCGTTCCTTCCTCAGTCTGCTGTCTACACCACACTTAATCCTGACGACTAGGATCCGTCCCAGTAGTTTGCTAACGGCAGAGAGTAGAGTAATACCACGCCAGTTCTTGCTGTTCTTCAGGTTTCCCTTCTTTGGCAGCATGACTATGAGGCCTTCTTTGTGTCCTTTCTTGCCTCTAGACTTCATTTCTGTTTTTAATAGCTCTGCCTGTATGACATCTTTTTCAGCCGCTTTGCCATTCATCAGCTTCCTTATGGCGTTTCGGATTTCTGCAAGGGTGGCTGGATCTGTTTAGATGTCAGCGATCTCATACTCGTCCTTGTATTCCTCTGTTACAGGGTTGCTTGATTCGTCACGGTTGAGGATCTCACTGAGATTCTCCTGCCATCGTTTCCTCCTCTCTTCGCTATTGGCGATGATGTTCCAATTCGTATCTTTAAAGGTAGCACTTTGTCGTGGTCTTTTGCTACAAATTATTTTATTTCGACCAAATAAAGTCTTCATGTGCTGACATTTTGCTGCTTCCTCTGCTTCTTTTGCGATATTCACCAGCCACTCTTTCGTATCTCTTTTGATTTGGCTCTTCACTTCTTTGTCTTTTTCTGGGTATTCTTTCCTGTATCCTTTCTTCAGTCTCTCTAATCTAGTTCCTTCGATCTTGAGGTGCATCTCTTTCCTCTGGTCGATAAGTTCCCAGATTTCCTGACTGGTCTAGGCGTGGGCTTCCTTCTTCTTGTGCCCTAGCGCCTCTTTCGCAGTGCCATTGTATGCTTTCTCCACTCTGGAATTTAGTGTTTCTATGGAGTCATAGTCTTTTTGCAGGTCTGGTTCCTCCACCTCTAGTGCTTGGTACCTGTTGTTTAGTTTCATGCGAAAGCGTCTCCTGATTTCTTCTTTCTTCAGTTTGTCTGTGTCATACCTAGTCCGCCTTTGTTGATTCTTTGGTACTCTCTTCAGTTTCAGTCTCATGGTGGTTTTCACAGGTAATGGTCGCTGCCTATATCTGCGACTTCTCTCGAATGCGGATGCTGAGAACTAGCTCTGACATCGCGACGGTTGCTTACGCCCGTGCCGCTTTAGTCATGACTGATGTCTAGTCCACCCTGTCCCATATCCCCAAATGAACACCCACGTTAACGTGGTGTGGAGGTGAGACTACGGAGTTCACTCTCATCTTAGGGACGCACTAAGACACCCTATGAAGAGAGATCTTATCAGGGCATCGTTGGTCTTAACTCTATTAGAATTGCTACTGTCTACCACTGAGTTCCATGCACTGGAATCGATACTGTCTTTGAAATCGTCCAATGTAATCTGCGATCCGACGAAAGAATTGCTTTCATCTAATCACAATTCTGCTTGGTTAAAAGATTTTATTTTTAATATCTAATTCAAGGTGTTATTGTTGAACAGGATTTATTGGGTATCAATTTTTGATTCTTCACCATATCTCTGGCAGGTTGGTTTTCCGGTCCTGTGACTTGTCAAACGGCACTGCTATTGATTTTTTGCAGCTAATATTTTGCAGCTAATAATTTGAATATTAAATCCATTTCCCTATCCACAACTTTTAACAGAGTTTAAGATTAAACGAGGGGCTTTTCAGAAAGATAGCGTTTTACCATGGTCTTGAATCATTGCACGGATGCTATGAATTTTGTATTGAGAAAAACAAAAATAGAGTTTGTTCCTGGGAAAAAGTACTGTATTTTTTTATTGGTTAGTTATTCATGGATTACATCAAGCTTCAGAAAGAGAGTGACAAACAGCAAGATGCATTAGTTAACACACTAAAGAATCTTTAACAAGGACATCGATATAAAACTCGGCATTCAATGTTGGGTGTTGTAACCCTCTTCCATCCTCCTAGCTTCCGTATCATTATATCCCTTTGTTTAGCTCATTTGAGCTATTATTCTGTAGTCTTTTAAAATTTAAATCATAACACAAGAAATCTCCTATTGAGTATCTTACGATAAAATTACTACAAAAGAATTAAATAAAATGGATTCAGTACAAGGAAAACCAGTGACGTTTAATGGATCAGGTTACGTTCGTTCGTTTATCGCAAACGTAGAACTGTACTCGCTGTGAGGAGGTAAACTGAAGAGAAGTGCTCCAAGACCTCAGCAAGTAAATTAGAGGGACCAGCCTTTGATATTTTTTTCGCAGTCGTAACAGAGAAGAAGCCCACAGTGACCTTTGGAAATGCACAAGAATTCACACAATATTTTGCATACAAAATCTCAGAGCTGGTTAAGGTAGCTTATCCAATATTTGAGTCCAAAGTTCAAGAAACCATCACTGGAGATTATTTTGTCAATGCATTGCACGTTCATAAGCAAGTAGCTCCGAAATCACTAAAGAAATTTGGCCATGACACTTGGAAGTATTTATCAAGGGGTAACATCAACATATTTTTCGCCAATTTTGCATAGTTAATACCAAAATGTATACCAATATACTATAGGACGATTTCGAAACCAGCAGAGTCAAATGGGTGACCTATTGTTTTCTGGCCTCGATCTCACATGTCCTACAAGTGAGGCTTCCAGAAAAAATCACCATTACAGGCAGAACTGAACAGACAGTTATTGTTAAATTTAGCTCCAAAACAGCGTTTCTTGTGGAAGCTTTTGAATCAATCCGCTTAGATGGAATTACTAGTACCTACAGGAGTCACTCACATATTATTCCCAATGCCGAAGATTCTTTGAAAATAGTCATTGTAAATATCAACAGTGATGATCTAGAGATGATCTAGGAAAATAACCAGCTTTCTTAATCCAGCGAAATTTTATGTCTCAGTTGCTTTTTGTCCTAACAACAAGGCATGCGTTAGTATATTCCCTGATACTTCGTAACCATTCCAATTTGGTGCACAATTGTCAAAGAGATAAATTCTGAAAATTTATTCACACTTCCGAATATATTTTTCTACCAATCCTAAAAGTGCAACGAGAAGTGCCTTACTAGGGCATAAGATTATAGCTGATGATTCACTTGCGGTGATCCCTCCAACGCGGGAGCAAGAAATTATTGCACAAGTTGATGAAATGCTCGATAAAAGCACCATTAGGTCGTCAGAATCGCCATATAACACTCCGACCATTATTGTCAAAAAGCAAGACAATTCTATACGATTCGTTTGTGGTTTTCGCATTTTGAATGACACCACAAAGAAAGATACTTTCCTGACCCAACTAATACTAAGGATGTGCTTATTAAAATGGCTGAGGAGAAGTACTGATCTATCCTCGACGCCGCTTCGGCATATTGGTCAATGCCTCTGACTGAATCAGATAAGGAGAGGGCCGCCTTTTCAGTACCAGGTTTGAATTCAATATGACCGAAACTTTAAACCCGTATTTCCAAAATATATTGAAGCTAAACCCTTACAAAATCAATCAGCTCCTGAAGTTGTGAAAAGTTTCGAGTCAAGAAACTACGCTCATTGGGATACCATAGCAAGGAGAACGGATTTACAAAGCCAAAAATTTGGAACATTCAAGAAAAGTCTAGCATTATCTTCCTTGATCGTGGCGTTCACCAAAAACACTGGTGATCCCTATTAAAAAAATTCATTTTTGACTAAACACGAGTGAACGTTCATCAACAAGATGTAACCCATATGAAATAATTTTGGGCAGGAAGTCACTTTTGTCCGAAGACCTCCTTTTTGAACAGAATGTTCATCTAACTGATACCGACGTTGTTTTTTCCGCTGAATATGCCGCTGAAGTAAAGACACATCAAAGCAAAGTTTATCGGAATGTTGCCTACAATCTCGACTTAAACTGTGACCAAATACAGAAACAGTATAACAAGAACATCCGATGTCAAGATTAGCACGTAGGCGAGAAGGTGTGGCTAAAGCCAAAATATTACAAGACAGGTGAAACGAAGGAACTCCCCCCACGAAGAAGCGGCACATAAGCCATAGTCAAAAAATTGTCAAACAGATTTAATTTTCGAACTAAAAATGATTTGACGGGAAATAAAAACGTTTTCATCGTAATTGATTGACCCTTTTAAGAACTCTTGCTGCTCAGGATTCTCAGGATTATAGAAATGAAGGAGTTCCGACCGTACCTACAAAAACGAAGAAAAGCCGGATAGAGAACATTTAGAAGAAGGAAAAGGATCAATAAAAATAGTTGTGCAAGGCCCATTCAGCAGCCCGGACAAATCAGATCTGGAAGACAATGTACCTGAAATGAATCGCAGATTCCCGCTCCGCCAACGCAAGGCAAAGGCTCGTCGCTGGAGACATTCCTTTCAGGACTATAGATGATTAACATTGTATTTACTCTGCATTTAGCTTGACTCTGCACATTTTTTAGTGGACTGGGGAAGGATATTGGGTGCTGTTACCCCTGTTCATCCTCCTAGCTTCCATATAATTATACTTCTTTCTTTGGTTTGTTAAGGTTATTCATTTGTTCTCTTTCTGGATATAAGTCATTATAAAAGAAATCTTTTTCTGAGTATCATACTATAACATTAGAAGGGTAAAATGTTACTAATATAAGGTGGGGTATTTCCGATAAGATGAGGAATAGAACTACTAAATGAGACAAAAGTGGGGCAAAGAAAACGGGAGTAAATAAACATGCACCTGGGTGACTTAGTGGCAAATATATTAAAAGATAAAAGCACGAACAAACAGAAAAAGAAGGAGTTTTTTAGTAAAATAAAGCTTATATTCAGACGTTTTGTCTCAAAATTTATGTATAAATTTATTGTTGGTCGCATTCCACACTCCCAGTGCTTTTTCAGCTTTCATTTCGTTGACTGTATGCTTCCCATTCCGTATTCTCCATCACTCTCTAGGTTGTTCCGGGCTCCACCATCATGTCTATCATCATAGAGTATTTGGGCATATTTTATCCATATTTTTCGCTTTCCTGCTGCTTAAACAGCATTTTTGTCTCTTTATTCTTCATGCAACCATTTACACTTGAGCTCTTTCTTGTGCCTGGCACCTCATTCATGTTATCACCATGTCTTTGGATTTATGCAGTTGTTTTGGTTCTTCTCTTTCCTCACACTTTTTATTCCACCATCTCTCTCTTTTTCAGTTATGCACACTTTTCGTGTACTTGGAGCACTTCTAATGCAGCTTCCGTATTTTGTAATACATTCCACGTTCTCTTCTGTCTGTTCTTGCACGCTCCTGACGTCATCAAAATGTTATGCCTGTTTTTCACTCCCAAATCGAACTTTAATTTCTATTCAGCTTCTTTCACAAGGTTTGGTTCATAACGCTCATTGTGGTTCTAAGGTTTTCTGTTCTTCAATTTCATTTTGACATATATTAAAAGAGGACTGTTTTCTGGTCAAAAATTTGACCTTTTTTTATCATGATATGCTCTATCTAGTTTTTGGGCAAATTATCAGGGCTTTTCCATTTTCTCTTATTGTGGTTAAACATGCTACTTCATGATGTTAATTCGTGTCTGTTACAGAATTCTCTTTCTTCTTTTGATTTTTCTCATCAAAATTCTGGAGCGTCAATACTGACTATGGTGATACATGACAGGGTCCTAACTTTTTCGAACGTGGTTGTTAAGGTCTAAAGATCTAAAGAGTAAACAAGTACGCCTAGCCATGGAGGTTAGAAATTTGAAAAGCGATGTCCTTTAAGGCAAGTGTACATTGTAATATGGGGGAAAAAATAGACATTTGAAAAACAGATTTACAATGCCGGGCTGATGATGAAAATTTCTGGACAAGCTAGACTTTGACTTCAGCAACATAACATTGGAAGTCCTGATATCAGTTTAATGATGACACCATATACCTTAGTTTCCCAACACTAAAATGAATATAGTCCGTAATTCCTCTAAAATCAACTTGCCAATACAAAACAGTGATAGATGTGATTTCAAAGAAGAGAAGACTGTTTTAAAGATCCATTCAAATAAATAATAGGAGAGGAAGATGGCAACCTTCTCGTGGTCTCTCCTGTGAGTAGCAGCTACAATGTGAAACCAATTGCTATCAGGATTGCGAACTGATCATCGCATTTGCTATGGGTGGTAAAAGGATAACCCCTCGGCCCACTGCAAAAGTATCTAACCCTCGTGAAACAAAATCTACAGTTCATCATCCAAGAAAACAACCAAAACAATGGGAATTTGGTATTGGCACATGGAATGTTCGAGGCCTCACTGCTTACGCTAAACAAGAGTCACTAATTAAAGATTGCAACCAATACAACATTGACATCCTCTGCATACAAGAAACAAAAACAAAAGAACATTTTGAAAAATCCACACCAGCAGGATATAAAATCATCCTTTTGGAACAAAAAGAAGCCACTTTTCGCGGCATGGGCTTTATAATAGGCCCCAGACTATCGAGCTGTGGGTATGAATACAAATACATAAGCGACAGAGTATGCTTTCTAGATATTAGCATACCCACTCGGAAAGGTACTCCTCTCAAAACAAGAGTAGTAAACGTATACGGTCCAACTAGCGAACGTGCATCAGCATCACCGGCTATGCTCGAAAAATTCTACTTGGAATTAACATCAGCCATCAAGATACCATCGAGATGGAAACTATTCGTTTGTGGTGATTTCAATTCCAAGCTAGGAAAGTTAACACCGAATGATATCACTGCTGGTTTACAAACCTGTATGGGATCATACAGTATAGGCAAACGTAACACAAATGGAGAAGCTCTCGTAAATTTTCTCACAAACAATGAGCTATTTGCTACCAACACAGCCTTTAAACATCCCAGTAGGCACAGAACCACTTGGATATGCCACATCGCTGATAAAAACCGTGAGGCAGGCTCTAAAGCCACTAAACCGGTCTTCAATCAAATTGATTATATCCTATGCCAAAAGTCAGCAACCGCAATCATACAAAATTCTCGATCATACGGAGGTACAGATACCAATTCGGATCACAAACTAGTAGTTTCCAGGATAAGAATCAATCAACTTCATCTGGTCCATAAGCAACGACCAAAGAAACCCGCCAATGAAAAAATCAACATAGAAAACATACGCAGAAACACCGATATCAAATACAATTACCAAAGGCTCTTGCAAATTAATTTGGATCAACAAACTACAGATCCCAATCCCAACAAAGCTCTCTCAAATCTGCTCACATGTATAAAAACCTCTGCAAAAGAAGCAGCTGGCACTGTCAAATACAGCAAAAAATCTAAAACACTCGATCCGACTGTTGTTGAATTATCGGAACAACAAAAATCGCTCCGCCTAAAAATTTACCAAAAAGGTGTTAGTAGAGATACCACTGAGCTCCGCAAGAAACGCAACGATATCTTGCGCCAAATCAACAAACGACTGAAAAACATTGCCATAGAAGAAGCAGACAGCCTGGCAGATGAAATCGCATCTACTGATGACAGTCGTAGAATGTTCAAAGCCGCAAAGAAACTTCGTACCATGAAACCGACACCAGCCATCATCGTCCAGAATGAAGAAGGCAACTTCATGGGCTCAGATACAAACAAAGCACAAATAATAAAAGAATGGTTTCAACGACAATTCACTGATGATACTGACATCCCACTAGAACCATTTGAGGGAAATCCAAGACCACTCAATAAACCGATCACTGTAGCAGAAATAGATATTGCCATCAAATACCTCCAGAATGATAGAGCAGCCGGTCCCGATGACATGAACAATGAGCTATTTAAGTACGGTAAAGAAGTCGTTGCCGCCCCACTTGCCAATATATTCAACTCAGCCTTTGCTCAACATACACCGATTGATTCGCTAAAGGAAGGCATCTTGATAACCATACCAAAGCCAAAAAAACCTCAAGGCCCCCCTGCAAACCTCCGTCCGATCACACTACTGAACAGCACAAGAAAAATTTTATCCACCATTACTCTGAATAGAATAAGGGATAAAGTAGACAAATATACAGGATTACATCAAAGCGGATTCAAAAGAGGTAGAAGCTGTGCCGACATCGTCTGGGCACAACGCATGTTAACATCCGTCGTTCTTGCTAGAAAATGGGACTTCCACAAGATGGGTATCGATATGTCAAAAGCCTTTGATACCATCAAACGCAAACGTATACTCGAGATTCTTATACACGCAGGATGCAATGAAGACGAACTAAGACTTGTGCGTATACTACTATCAGGAACATCTCTTCGTGTTCGAATAAAAAACGCACTCTCCGATTCATTTGAAACCTCCATAGGATCACCTCAAGGAGATGGTTTATCACCAGTATTATTCACATGTTATCTCTCACACGCTCTAAGAAAAATAAGAAATAACTCCATCAGACCAAATCCTCTCGTTTCTTGCCTTGGTATGCCACTGGAAATGGAATATGCAGACGATATCGACTTTTTAGATGAAGAAAAAGAACCTCTGGAAAAATTACAAAAAATTGCTGCAGAAAAACTTAAAGAAGAAAATCTATTTATGAACGAAAGTAAAACTGAGTTTACACACATATATCTTGCCGAAATATCTGAAACTGATCCAGAAGGAACACCTATCCGAGGCTGCGAAAACTGGCGTAAGTGTAAAACGTTAGGGTCCCTGCTATGTAGTTCAGCAGACATCTCTGCCAGATGCATCCAAGGCAACATAGCATTTAAATTATTATCAAAAATCTGGTCTCGCCGCAATAAAATTCCGCTCAAAACCAGACTCAAACTTTATAACGCGTACTGCCTCTCCATCATGCTATATAATTGCGACAGCTGGGCTACCAACAAAGCTATGATGAATAAAATAGATATATGCCACCGTAAACACTTGCGAACGATAACAGGTCACCTATGGCCCAAAAGCGTAATCAGTAATAAAGAACTGTATAAAATCTGCCAAACGGATCCTATATCTACACTAGTAGCAAAGCGAAGATGGTCTATGCTAGGTCATGTCCTACGCATGGACATCAACACCCCCACCCAGAAAGCCCTTGAATTCGCCATATCAGGAGCAACAATGTATAAAGCCAGAATAGGACGCCACTCTACAAATCTTCTCAGCACCATCCGTGAAGACATCAAAAACTCCGGACTTGGGCAACTCCGTACCAGAAAACAGCTCCAGAGCCTAAGGGAAAAAGCAAGAGAGAAGAAGAACTGGAAACGTTTCAACGAAAGTCTGATTGCATCTATGGGATGTCCTCGACTACCAAAGAAGCAGAACACAGAGGATAAATAAATAAATAATAAATTCAAATAAATCAAACCAACAAGCACTTAATTGATAATCTCTGGCCTTGGATCCCTCTAAGAAATTAGAGAAAGTATAGCAATCCGAGCCACCTAATCATCCTGGGGTACAAACATTACCAACCCTGGAGGAGCCACTTTTACTGCATAGCTCCAAAACCTTGTCTTTAACAGTCATATTTGAATGGATTTACGCCACCATGCTTATTGCACACAAAGAAATTTGTTGTGGTTCGCCTTCGGTGTTCCCCAGTCACTTATTGTTTTGATTTGACGCTAGGCCTAGACCTCTGCATGATTTGTTAAGGTCAACCATCATGGCAACCAAAGAAGCGAGATGAATATTTGCTGCACAATAATTTGCAGATGTACAACATGAAATGACGTAATCATCATGAGAATATCATCAGTTAGAGATTAGAAGGGGTAAAACTCTTGAGTGGTTTGCATTTTGAAAAAGACTAAGCTTACACTTACAGTTGCTAGCGTTTTGCCAGGTAAGTGAAATTGGACATTACTTCTCTTCCCGCTTTCACTTTTATTAATGTTGGTAAATTTGTACATACCTCAGGAGATTCTGCGAGCAAGCGACGTAGGCTTCTACTCTCAGATCTTATTTATTTGTACATGGTTGGTTTCTAAATTTTATTTTAATTGGGTCCTCATGTAAATTTATTCGGCGCTGTGTATAGTTGTAATCCTGCGTCGTGCAGTATCAAATGTTCTGCAGAAGAACGAAGAATATTTTATATTTATTTAAAGATATAGCAGTATGTCTCGATACTTGTGCATTACCGTACCAACAGCTTTGCTTATATTCTAATAACGACATATTTCTTTACGTTTGACACACTCAATTCAATTTTCAATTCACCAGATTTACGGTAAGCCTGATTACTATTATTTATACAAAAAGAATCCTGAAAATAATGTGGTTTACCCAGCTCATTTCCTGGACCAAAATTGAAAGTAATTCAGGCCACATACTTTGACGAGAATTTAGTTTTAACTACTGATTGGATGTATTTTATTTAAATGGTTTACTCGTTTTGAGCATCAATTAGCCGGCGCTGTAGTTTTTCAAACGAACAAAGAATCTTGATGCACGGCTTTCTAACATGTTTAATACCACAGAAAAATGTGCCATGATAGTTATTTTTAAGAAAAAGTAAATATTTATTACTGTACAAATCAGAGCACCATGGTTTCTAATCAGCAGGAGTACCAGTGTATTACGCACATTAGATCCCAGTTTGACAACAATTAGATTTCCTTCCAAAATAATAATAGTAATAGTGTTGGTAACAGGAAACCATAAATGAGACTTGATTCTAGCTGTGCAGTGATGTGAAATGAAGTGAAAAAAAGATCGGATTCTACGATAAACAATTCATTTTTAAATTGTTTTCTACGAAATGAGCACGCAACCTATTTTGACCTTTGGACTGAATCTCGCCTGAGTTGACGCACCACTGGACATTATCAAATTACCTGGCGAAATTAATATCAAATCTAGTAAATCATTTAATAATAAACATTTTCACAGGTAGAAAAAGTTAATCAGTTTTACAGTGAGGAAATGTAGTGGAAACTGAATAGCCTGTAACAAACTAAATTAAGAATTAAAAAAAAATATTAGACGAGGTAAATATCTTTCGAGCTCACGTTAAAAGGTTTGATGATTGATTAGAGTTTTGACAGGCGAAAGGAAATTGTTTCAATTATTCCGGTTTCCAATAACGAACCGCGAAGAATTTCTTGGTTGGATGCCCTTTCTGACAAGAAATTCCTCACTGCCACATCTAAGTTCCTCGTTAGTGCACCGTCTGAGCTAAGAATCAGGGGAGTGTGTGTGGGGTAAGTGGGTAGGGGTGGGGTTTNTGAGGAAATGTAGTGGAAACTGAATAGCCTGTAACAAACTAAATTAAGAATTAAAAAAAAATATTAGACGAGGTAAATATCTTTCGAGCTCACGTTAAAAGGTTTGATGATTGATTAGAGTTTTGACAGGCGAAAGGAAATTGTTTCAATTATTCCGGTTTCCAATAACAAGAACCGCGAAGAATTTCTTGGTCGGATGTCCTTTCTGACAAGAAATTCCTCACTGTCACATCGAAGTTCCTCGTTAGTGCACCGTCTGAGCCAAGAATCAGGGGAGTGTGTGTTGGGGGGTGTGAAGTAAAAGGTACGAAGCTGGAGGGGCAAAGTTAAGATAAGCCCCCTCTGTGGAAATATTTCAGCCTATTCCACCCCAAGAAGAAATGTATTCTCCAAATATCTTGTACATGAAAAAGAAATATACAAACTAGTCTGTGTCTTTTGACTTTATTGTATCAACAGCGCATGCTATCAGAAATAGAGCCCATAATTCATGTGATCCTGTCAGTTGCTTGGGTATTGCCTCTATAAAATAAAGTCAAGAGAAATGATGTTTCCCCCATTAAAAATTCCTTCTGGTGTAAGGCCCCCTGCCCATGGTGGGCCAGTCTTGGCACTGACAAGAAGATCCCCAAAACTGTAATGTGTGATGTGGTTACAGGCAGGCTGTGAACTATGTGGAATGCACATGCCACAAATTATGCTGAAATATCTAGTGAACAGGAAGAATTGTCTTCATTCACAGAAAACACCATTAGAACTTATTAAGCCCAGACATCTATTGGCATACTACTTTTTGGTTTGTTAAGCTTCTTTTTTTTGTTTGAAACATTTCAGTGTAAGAGATGACTCTTTTGGATTGCAGATTATTGAAAAAAGAGATTTGTGTAAAAAACGTGCCTATATGCAATGAAATAATATTACAATTTATCTACATATTGAATTTTCATGAAAAGGGGTAATATAGAAGAGAGAAACGAAGAAGAGAGGTGGATAGGCTATAAATGATTATTTATTTATAAATTCATTTTATTGATGGATTGTGTTCCTAGTTTTCAAGGGTTTCAGCCATATGGGACTAGTTTATAAAAACTCTGATGATATTTGAAATACACACAGAAGGGACTTTTTAAATGATTTCCTCACAAATGAAATAATTTGCATCATTATGCAGATGTAAATATTCTTTGGGGATTTGTGTAGATGTAAGTGAGGATTCAGATGTAAGTGGGGATTTGTTAGAATTGCCTGTGTATTTTGGAAAACTTCAACTGAATAAACGGAAACTGTCATGTGTTTATTAAATTTGGAGAGAACTCAAGTCTATTTGGTAAATGAAACAGTATTTTATTCACTAATATATAATAAGCACACAAGCACAAGAAAAACAACTACAACTTCACTGGGATTTCAAGTTTCTTGCATGTAAAAAGCAAAACAAATCTGAACTTTAGGAAGGGTGAGATAGAAATAAAACAACAGTCAATGAACACATATGTCAGATTTGTTCTGAGTGAATATCTTACAAATCTAGGGGATGGCTCAATATCAAGCTTGGGGTAGAAATCTCACTGGGGAACACTATCCACAGCAGTATTAAGAGATCCTGGAAATGCACAAACCAGCATCTCATTATTTATGTCAGGGGCCTTCAGTAAGATGGCCTCATCCTTTGACAAAGGAAGGCCTTGGACTAAGAGCCTGGTGTAACAAGTCATAGAAGATCTTTTTGTCTTTCCTGTTGAAAGCCAACTGAATTTGTTCAGATAGATCTGACCAGTACTTATTCTTAATTTGGCGCAACCTCTGCTGAACACTCCTTTTCACATTAAAAAAAATAGCTGCATGATGTAACCTGTTTGAAGGTGAATAGCTGAAAAGGTTTTTTGTGCGGTCTTATCCAGAATTTGTCAGATAGAAGTGACTTGGGAAGAAATAGAAGGAACCATTTAAATTGAGTTAATGTCAGTAAGATACATACTTATTAACTTTTCATAATGGATAATATTATAAATTGGGCTATAGTGCACTGATAAAATATGTAGATTATAGGAATTTTGAAATCAGAACAATCATGCTGAAGTTAATCTATTTTTTTTAGGTACAGTCAATTAAAATGATATTCCTATCTAGGACACTTAATGCACTAGAAAAAGTTGGAAATGTTCCCAAGGAAAGTTCCAAGGATTAATGAACTAATTTTCAAAAGTAGTACATTGCAATGATGGTAAATTAAATGATGTCATTTGTATATTCATATAGAGTGTACTGAACTATACCCAAATGAAATTCTATGGATTCATATCTAATTCTATCACTCATGCTTATTGTATTTGTTGAGGATTCATCTAACATTTGAAGAAATGGTTCACAGAGTAAGTTAAAGAAATGATGTTTCCTATAAAAATGAATGAAAATGCATACTATACATTACAAGCAACTCACTCAGTAATGTTTTAGCAGTAATTCTTCAAATTGCTGTGAAGAAATGCTTCATTAAGGAGGGTTCAATTTTAGAATAGTTTTTCATGATACACATCTTCATTTCTTTTTCATACAGAAAACTAAATGATCAAATAATCATTTTTTAATTATCACAAAAAATACTTATGAGATAATCTGATGAATCACTGCTTGTTGGACAATATTCTACTCATTTTGTTTGTTAGTCATGGGTGCTGAGTTGTGGACACCCAATTAACATTACTGATAAAAGCTCTTTTTAATGTGAAACAACTGATGGTCATAGTTTACTGATTTATAATATAAACTTGCTCCCTATTTTGAGAAACATTCAGTTGTAAAAGGTGTTTATTTATGCTCTCTATGGTAACAGGGAAAGTTAGTCAGAATGGAGACCCTTGGAACTTCCCTTGGAAAGTCATCATCACACATTGAAGACTATCTTTTGCCAACATCATCAATGTACCTCAAAAATGTATTTGGAATGCCAGAAATCAAAAAGGATAAAATTGAAGAAGAGCTTGAAAACTTGGCCATCAGTGGAGGTAACCTATGTTGGTTCAATATGTTTTTCCAATTTAATCAGTGTATATTTTAATGAAAAAGTTTTGTTTGTTAGTGAAGACCATAAGTTATAAGGTGATTACAATGATAATTTTACCCAAATAAGGGGTTTTACTTCCATAAAATAACTAAAAGATTGACAAGTACTGGTCATTATGTAATGAAGTGTCAATGAAAATTGGCATTTGCTGTCAGCTGGATGTATGATTAATCTAATATAGGCAGAACAGGGTTAATTTGAATGATAATCAGCTACACTTCTCAGAATTCACAAAGCTGTATGCATTCCATTATCACTTATGGAATCTTTTAAATGATTAATAAATATGCCATAAAAAGTAGCATTCCAGCTACTGAACTTGAAGCAGTAATTGAGTCCTGAGTATAAAAAATTAAGAACTTTAACTTCAAAAGAAAAAATGATTAGGCAGTCAATGGTTATATATATATATATATTAAAACATAAGATATATTCGTCCAACACATGCTAGCATGTAAAACGGACGTTAAACCGAATATGATGATTGGTAGAACAGTTTTTAATATGTATATTTTGTAAATATGTATATAGAACTGAAATGATTATCCTGTATAAAGATTATCAATAATAATAATAATAATAATATAGATATTAAAACAAGTCTTATTTTGAAGTATGGTACAGAAGCATTGATTGTTATAGATAGTCATCTTCTTATTTAAAGAGAAATTTTCCCTAAGAGTGGTAGTATCAGAGATTTCTTTTTGGGAAACAGTGGTGTCTACTATGCAAGGGCTAGGTATCTCTAAAAGAATTCTTAATACAAGAGTCAATGAAATAAGAAGAGTGATACTATCATTCTTAGACATTTTTAATTTCCTGAATGAACTTCCCCTTGTTTGAGGGTTTTTCTATTCTCACATGTGAATGGAATGAGTTTATATTAATTATCATTGTTTATTCATTAATTTTTTACTGGTGTTTACTTCAAATTACTTTGTCTGTATCTTTTTTATCGGAAAGTTGCAATCTGTAATCACTGAGGACCCAAAATTAGGTATTTTTACAGTAGTTATTAGTTCCAGGTTATTTGAGAACCATGGCCAACTGGTTAATGGAGCTGTGTTGTAACTAAGAAGATCTGGGGATGCTGCCCTGAGGTGAGAAAAATTTGACATTTGCAAAAGGCACTTGTTTGTTTGCAGGAAAGGTACCCAGTCAGGGAATTCCCCCTTTCTCAGATAACCCTAACATACAAACACACTGATCCTGTTGGAATTTTTTTTATTGTGATGGTTGCTCAGTTTTTAGAGTAATATGGTTTACTTAATTGTAGAGACGTTGCATTTACACAAGAATTTTTCATTGTAGATCTTCTTGTTGGAACACCAGTTGAGACAAAAATAGAAGTGAAAACAAAGAAAAAGAAGAAAAAGAGACCAATTGGGCAATGGCATATTCCAAAACGTTTTGGTATGTTTTGTTACATCCAAACTAGAAGACTTGATCCAAAAGCTGATAAAGTTTAGAGTTTGATTTGGAAGCAGTAGCTTTAAAACAGAAAATGAAGCAGTGAGAATCTGTGTTACTAGTTATTTTGTTAACCTTGTAACATTGAAGGATGCAGCATGACAGTTTAACCTACCTGTATTTTATTCAGTAAGTGACAGAATAATTNAAAAAAATAAGAACTATAACATCAAAAGAAAAAATGAATAGGCAGTTAAAAGGTATATATATATATATATATATATATATATATATATATATATATATATATATATATATATATATATATATTAAAACATAAGATATATTCGTCCAACACATGCTAGCATGTAAAACGGACGTTAAACCGAATATGATGATGATGATGATGATGATGATGATATAGATATTAAAACAAGTCTTATATTGAAGTATGGTACAGAAGCATTGATTGTTATAGATAGTCATCTTCTTATTTAAAGAGAAATTTTCCCTAAGAGTGGTAGTATCAGAGATTTCTTTTTGGGAAACAGTGGTGTCTACTATGCAAGGGCTAGGTATCTCTAAAAGAATTCTTAATACAAGAGTCAATGAAATAAGAAGAGTGATACTATCATTCTTAGACATTTTTAATTTCCTGAATGAACTTCCCCTTGTTTGAGGGTTTTTCTATTCTCACATGTGAATGGAATGAGTTTATATTAATTATCATTGTTTATTCATTAATTTTTTACTGGTGTTTACTTCAAATTACTTTGTCTGTATCTTTTTTATCGGAAAGTTGCAATCTGTAATCACTGAGGACCCAAAATTAGGTATTTTTACAGTAGTTATTAGTTCCAGGTTATTTGAGAACCATGGCCAACTGGTTAATGGAGCTGTGTTGTAACTAAGAAGATCTGGGGATGCTGCCCTGAGGTGAGAAAAATTTGACATTTGCAAAAGGCACTTGTTTGTTTGCAGGAAAGGTACCCAGTCAGGGAATTCCCCCTTTCTCAGATAACCCTAACATACAAACACACTGATCCTGTTGGAATTTTTTTTATTGTGATGGTTGCTCAGTTTTTAGAGTAATATGGTTTACTTAATTGTAGAGATGTTGCGTTTACACAAGAATTTTTCATTGTAGATCTTCTTGTTGGAACACCAGTTGAGACAAAAATAGAAGTGAAAACAAAGAAAAAGAAGAAAAAGAGACCAATTGGGCAATGGCATATTCCAAAACGTTTTGGTATGTTTTGTTACATCCAAACTATAAGACTTGATCCAAAAGCTGATAAAGTTTAGAGTTTGATTTGGAAGCAGTAGCTTTAAAACAGAAAATGAAGCAGTGAGAATCTGTGTTACTAGTTATTTTGTTAACCTTGTAACATTGAAGGATGCAGCATGACAGTTTAACCTACCTGTATTTTATTCAGTAAGTGACAGAATAATTGACAAGGATACAGCACTAGTAGCTGCTGGATACAGAATTACTGGGTACAGTAATTTAGTCAGTAAACATTGGCCATTAGAACACCCCGAATCTGGTTCTATGTTTTGAAAAACATAAGGATGAACATGAAAAACAAATCAGTAGGTACCTTTTAAGTGCAAGCTACAGTGTTTTGCCAGAAAAGGGCATGTGTTTGTTAAAGTGTAAAAGACAGAGAATCTGTTAAAGGATTGGTAATGCAGTATTTGGAACCTATGACTCAGAAAGCAATTTTACTCTTGTCTGGATGGCTATCCAGCCATAAAATTGCTCTCAAACCTTGATAGAACATTTTGCAGTGGGAACATCTAATATATTCTTGTTCTCTTTTCTTGTATGTAGATACTGTATTAAAACTGCAATAACTGTACTAGCCTATGAAACATAAGAGTATAAACAGTAACACAAAGTCACTCAGGTGATGGGGTATACATCAACATATTTACCAGAGAACAATCATCATATTCGGTTTTTAACTTCTGTTTTACATGCTAGCATGTGTTGGAATGCCCTTCAGAGGGACTTTGATTTGGCAGTGAGGTATTTCTTGGCCGGATGCCCTTCCTGACGCCAACCAATGGCTTTTTATCTTTGTAAAGTTCCAAATTCTCCTCGACAGCTTGGGGAATCGAACCCAGAACTCTTGGTTACTGTGCAGTTGCACTAACCATTAAGCCACGGCTCCTCAATGTACAAGAAAATATATTTAAAGCCAGTAAACCCCAATAAATCCCACTCTACTAATTTTGTTTCTTCTTTAATGTAAATGTTTATGATAGAACATGCATGTAAAGTAACAGAGAAGCATGAATTAATAGCTTTTTTGATATCTTATGTCAATTGCTTTATACCAGGACATTCTTTGTTGCCATGTCTGTTCTTCACATGGAAATGACCTCTGATCTTGTTTCTTAAATCCTAGAGTTATTTCAAGTCTGATTTGGAAATGTAATTTGTTTTTTTTACTGTTTTTCTTTATTGCCTGTTTCTTGTCATTTTTATTATTTTTGTGTGCAAATATATTATTTTTAAGCCTTCAAAAGTTATTTAATCTGCCTTTTAGGTGATAAGTACCAATTTGCAAATGAAATCATTGGAAAAGGAGCACAGTCATCTGTAGAATTGGCATATGATAGAACCAATGGAAAGCATTTTGCAGTTAAGGTAAAAGTTTTAATAGTGGTTTTGATATTATTGTAATATTCTGCATATCTTGTAAATGTCATATCTACAGAGGACCCCTTGGATTATTATTTCATTCTCTTGACCTCTCTTCTCTAAAGCACTGATGATACCATGCTTGCCATTTTGTATAGGGTGGGTGTAAAGGCCATTCTCTTTCCCTTATGATTTATTGTTTTTCAATTTTACACATAAGGTGGACTCTTTCAAGACTACAATCTCCAATTGTTTGCCCTGAAAATTGCAACTATTAGTGTCTGATTGATTACAACAGGGTTTTTACTGAAACCTAATTTGTCAAGGACACTTTCATTTGACACATGCTCTGCCAAGAAGATATGAAGTGTTCTACACAGTACATACACATTTCATTAGCCTTAAGTCTTCTTTCTGTCATTTTTAACCAACAGTCACTGCCATTTGTGAGATAGAAAATTTATAGCATTTTTGAACTCCTAGCCAGATTTCTTAGCTTTTTGGGTTTAAGAACATTACTTAATCTTCTAAATGCTTCTTTTGCTATATGGATACTTTTATTGATTTAAAAAAAAATGCATTTATCATGTGATGTAATATTTTTTCTGAGAAAGCAAAATGATTCAGTTTGCTTTTCTTTTCTCTATTAATATCAATATTGCATGTTGGGATGATTTTCCTTTTGCTGATAACCACTGACAATGTTCTCTTGATGTTTATTGAAAAACCTTTTTCTTTGCTATTACCTGCTTTGATATTTACAGGTGTTGCAGCTTTTCTTCACTGCCACTTTTGTGTTGTCATTTGGATATCTTATATATTGATGTTTTGAATCCCAAATGTGATGCCTGGCCTGCTCCTTAGTTTTATTAAATTTTTCTTATTATGGTACATTAAGTAGGCATGGTGAGAAAAACATCCTTGTTGTGCTCCTTGCTTTGTCTGAACAAACTCCCTTAGTTCACCATCCATTATAATGATTGCAGTTTGATACCAGTGAAATTTGTGAATTCAATCATATTTTCTCCAGGTTTTGTAGGATCCCTATTATATCTTCATATCTCACTTTATTGAAAGCTTTGATGAAGTTGATGTAGCAGATATAAGTCTCTTTTCACTTTTATTGCTTGTTTGCTGAGCATTTTAATCATAGCAGTAGCATTACAGGTCTTGGTATCTTTGGCAAATACACACTGTTTTTTTGCTATTACCATTATGATTTTGCTTGGTGTGCTTAATGTAATATCTTTGAGTATACTTTTTGTTACATGGCTCAGAAGGTTAATGGTATGATATAGCTTACCTTTCTTAGTGCCTGGTCATTTTGAAAGTGCTATAAATTTTTATTTTAGGAGAACCCTGGGATTAGTGCCAAGTCATAAATGTTTAGTTTTTTACAATTTTTTTTTCTATTCAAATTATTTCAGCACTTGAAACATCTCAATGACAACATCTTCATATCTTTTGGTCTTGGTTCTTCTTATCTTGGTAATACCCACTTCGACTTCTAATGCTAGTGTCTTTGGCCTCTGAATGTCTTTTCATATGTAGCTTTTGCCATCCTATTTCTCCAAACAGATCTGCCTTGTATCCTGGTCCTCTTTATAAAATTTTTAACTTTTTCATGTTGATATTACAATCCTTGTTTCCAATTCATTTTCTAAATGAACAACATTTGGTTCCTGCAATTGCTTAATTTCTTTGATTCACCTCACCTCATTTTATGCCTTTTCCTCATTCAGTCTCTTCACATGACTATTTCAATTGTATCTTCTTTGCTTTTTTTATTTTTCCTTTATCTTCCTGTTTTTTCTTCAGTATCATGTGGTGTACTTTTTCACTTTCTACCTCTCTCATCATTTTGAATATCTCTTCAGTCAGCCATTTGTTTTTTATAGTAGTCTCACTTTCTCGGGTAATATTTTCTCAGCAGTATCAATCAAAATTGACATAACCTTTTCCTACTGGTTACTCTTATTAACATACAAGACTTGGAGACCATCTTGTATTTTATTAATGCACTCTGTCTTGATAGCCTCATTTTTTGGTATTTGACTATAATCTAGTTGTGGTTCAGATTTGACATCTTTTAGCTGATGCGGTTTTACTTCAGTATGTACCACAAATGGAATATGATCACTTCTGTAATATATTAATCTTATTTCTGTTTCAATTGTTTTGAAAGAACTAAAAATAATAATGACTTTTACTTAAAAGCTTTACTAAATTTCTCCTAGTAAGACAGTCATTCTTTATTTCAACTTTGGATTTAATGTTAGTTGTCAAGACCTCAGTTTGGGGAAATAGCATAACATATACATATGATTTCATTAAACCAAGTTCATAATTACTGACATTGTTACTTATTTAATTTTGCGGTTTTGTTTGTGTAGATTATTCAGAAGTCGGAAGGATATGATAGAAATAGAATATTTAAAGAGCTTGATATTTTGCACTTTCTCAGAGGACACCCGTAAGTCATTTTATGTTACTTGCATTTTTTCATTGCTATTTTATTGTTAGTTTGGTAGAAAGAAAAGAACAAAATAAAAAGGAAAAACCCAAGAGAGAATATCTGCCAAGCTTTCATAATCCCTCATTGTTCAAGAAAATGAGGAATCACTTGTGACATCCACTAATGGCTTGATAAAACCGATCATGATATTTTGTTTTTGCTGTCAGGACTGCTATTAATATGGAAAAAAATAAGAAAAGTTCCAAGATTGCAGTATACATTATGTCTACCAAAGCACCTTCTGAATCCTGAGATAGTCACTGTGTGCCAAAGATGAGAAGGGCCGGAAATGCCAGTGGGAGGACTTTACTACTAACACAACTGTATAGAAATTACCTTACAGTAACAGATGAGTTTGCTGCTCAACAACTGGCCCTAGCTGGATACTGTCAGCATCACCTTAAGCTCGCTGCATCAAAAGTCTGGCTGGCACGATTGTGAAAATTGGACGTTTACTGACAACAATGCCCAACAGTCACCTTTTAAGTGCATGCATTATTAATGTGGGAAAACTAGAAGCTTATATGAAGGGTTATGAATTGTATTGGCACCATTAAAATATTGGCTTCAAAGGCTACTTCAGAAGTAGTAGCAGTGATAAAAGTAGCACTTGTAGGATTGGCATTAGTAATAGCAGTAGTAAGTAGAAGTTGTAAGTACTAGTTGTAAGGAGGAGTTGTAAGTAGTAGTTGTAGTAGTAGTTGTAAGTAGTTGTTGTAAGTAGTAGTTGGTAGTAGTAGTAGTTAGTAGTAGTAGTTAGTAAGAGTAGTAGTAATAGTAGTAATAGTAATAGTAATAGGGATAGTAATAGTAGTAATAGTAATAATAGTAGTAATAGTAGTAGTAATAGTAGTAGTAGTAGTAGTTTTAAGAGTAGTAGAAGAAGCTGTAATGGTAATTAGTAGTTAATAGTAGTAGTTGTTGTTGTAGTAGAGATATAAGGAGAAATTAATTTGGATGTACAGTAGATGGTTTTAAGAGACCTTTTTTAGTCATTTGAAGTTTTATACAAATTTGAACATTGCTTTCTCGTACAGAAATATCATGGAATTAATTGACTTTTTTGAAGAAGNAATGCCCAACAGTCACCTTTTAAGTGCATGCATTATTAATGTGGGAAAACTAGAAGCTTATATGAAGGGTTATGAATTGTATTGGCACCATTAAAATATTGGCTTCAAAGGCTACTTCAGAAGTAGTAGCAGTGATAAAAGTAGCACTTGTAGGATTGGCAGTAGTAATAGCAGTAGTAAGTAGAAGTTGTAAGTACTAGTTGTAAGGAGGAGTTGTAAGTAGTAGTTGTAGTAGTAGTTGTAAGTAGTTGTTGTAAGTAGTAGTTGGTAGTAGTAGTAGTTAGTAGTAGTAGTTAGTAAGAGTAGTAGTAATAGTAGTAATAGTAATAGTAATAGGGATAGTAATAGTAGTAATTGTAATAATAGTAGTAATAGTAATAGTAATAGGGATAGTAATAGTAGTAATAGTAATAATAGTAGTAATAGTAGTAGTAATAGTAGTAGTAGTAGTAGTTTTAAGAGTAGTAGAAGAAGCTGTAATGGTAATTAGTAGTTAATAGTAGTAGTTGTTGTTGTAGTAGAGATATAAGGAGAAATTAATTTGGATGTACAGTAGATGGTTTTAAGAGACCTTTTTTAGTCATTTGAAGTTTTATACAAATTTGAACATTGCTTTCTCGTACAGAAATATCATGGAATTAATTGACTTTTTTGAAGAAGAGAAAAGGTGAGTGGTTTTGTAGTTTAAGTAGAGCGTGTTTTGTCTGTTTTTTTATGGACAGAACTTTAAAAATTACTAAGGTGATGTCATTGAGTAGTATGAGAACTACGAGAACGATAAATGAAGTTATGGTTTTAATGTGCCTACTACACCCTGTTGTCAAGGCTAAGAAGAAACATTGTTTCGTGGAACTATCTGTGTTTTACATTAAATAGTTCATATTGAACTTTGTATGGGAAGCCTTTTTTTGTTATTCTTTTTTGACAGTTGGGGTGAAAGGTTGGGGGGAAAAGCTAGCTGATGCATAAATCTATCTCCAAAATGGTATATTAACTACCGTGAAATAGTATTTACACTTTTACGTCGTGTACCCAAGGTGATGGTTGACCTTTGTTAAAAGCGTCATTACTTGCATTTGAAAAGAAACATTCTTCGCCAAACTTTATCCTGGTATCAGGAGGCTTAGGGAATATAAGTAGTTTCAAAACGACAAACAACAGGTGAAAGTTGAACAACAGTAATGTCATATCTCTCTGTTATTAACACGTGGTACCCGTTATTGTTAATTGATATTTTCATCATGTTCATACTTCGAGCACCGTGTGATTACTGTCAGTAGCTGGCACGAAAAAAATATTCGAATGGTACTAAAGGAGAAGACTAAGTTGGTAAAATGAGAAAAACTATCTTCTATCATTTATCACTTACTTATAAAATATGTGTATATAGTAAACACCTATGGCCAGGGAGAGCAATTTGAAAGGGTTATGGTTGGCCTTTGTGACGATTTAAAATCACTATGAATCAATACTCAAATAAGAATAATATAATTAATAATAATAATTAATCGTAAAATATATGTCTAAATAGCAGATACTCTTTATCTTGTGATTTTGGGGATAACAAGGATATACCTTGCTGAACAAAAAAGTAAGGCAGTCGTATTATAAGTGTATTTTATTATAAGCATTGGGGGAAGAAAAGAGGTTGGTAAAAGTTTAAAGACAAATAGATGAATAATTGCTGAATGATTTGGTATAGAAAACCTGGAAACCAAGTGAATATACACGGAAGAAAAGTGTCTAAATGTATATAATAAATGTATATCAATGCAAAGAGAAGGAAGTGGATATTATATTATAAAAAATCAAAGTTTAATACAGTTTTTTGTTCATCTAATTATGTCAATGTTGGTGGGGTTTTTTTGCTTATCTATTTTCTTCCTTTTGTATATCTTGGTTTGTCAAGCGCCTACTTCACTGTAGTATTACCTATATTTAAGCCCCATTATCATCTTTACACCTTCCATCTATACCTCGAAATCTTTCTTGTCTTGCTTGTAAACCTCATTAGCTCAAGGCAGATACCTAAGCTTTTTGATCATCGTTTCTCCACGATATTTACACCTGCTAGATATCTTGATCAGGATAAATATCCCGAAGGCTGAAACATCGTACCTCTTGCCTTACTCTTTTAAGGGTCGAAAGATAACCTATGAGATAGGTCTTGTTTCACTTTTGTCGAGACTTTTTAATAATGTGAAAAAGCATGAGTATTATGCTGATTTTATTTGTTCTTTTTTTTGCTGGAAATGCAATTGAGTCAATGCCGTAGAGAGTAAATGAGTGGAGATGTTTTATGCCATTTATAATTTCACTATTAATCACGCAATTTGTTTGAAAAGGTGCGGCTGCGGTAGGCGTGGTGTAATGAAACAATCTTACTGTTTCAATGACAGAAAGATATCAAGTTTTTATTTAACATTTTTCGGGTACATATGAGCTCGCTGATATTTTTACCAAATTCATTGTAGAGAATATGATACTATGATATAGACATTCAGCGGTGGTGTCAGTCCTGCCGTAAATATAATGTTAATTTTGTTAAGGATTATTAGCAATAAAACAATACAGACAGAGATGTGTAATAAAGATGTGTCTAGTTTGGAGTAATTTTTAGAACAATTTCACCACCCCCAACTTCTCTAATTTTTGTTTTCACCCATGCAAAGCATATCTTTTCAGTCCAGTTCAGACCAATACCATTTTTATTTAATTTTTTTCCATAGGTTTTATTTAGTCTTTGAAAAAATGGAAGGAGGTACGTGGTCATGCTTAACATTGCTTCTTTTAGCTGTGATTACTTTTTTGTGATTACAAACGAAGCATTTCTTTGTGAGATTGATGTCTGCTGATAACCTGTTTTATTTCAGAGTGTTATGTCATTCACCCCCCCCCCCCCCACTTTTACTTAAAGCAATGTATTCTCACAACATGATGTATTATTTTGCGTTTTGTGTAGTGAAATTAATGAAATATTCTAAAAAAAAGGAATGTTTAGGTTATCCTGCTTTCTTACAAATGATGTACATTATTCAATGTTCATTGTTAACTGTTGCAACAGATTTTTAGCACTTGGGATGATGTGGATCTCCAGATATATCCAAATCNTTTTATTTAATTTTTTTCCCTAGGTTTTTTTTAGTGTTTGAAAAAAATGAAGGAGGTACGTGGTTATGCTTAACATTGCTTTTTTTAGCTGTGATTTCTGTTTTGTGATTACAAACGAAGCATTTCTTTTTGAGATTGATGTTTGCTGATAACCTTGTTTTTTTTCAGAGTGTTTTTTATTCCCCCCCCCCCCCCCACTTTTACTTAAAGCAATGTATTCTCACAACATGATGTATTATTTTGCGTTTTGTGTAGTGAAATTAATGAAATATTCTAAAAAAAGGAATGTTTAGGTTATCCTGCTTTCTTACAAATGATGTACATTATTCAATGTTCATTGTTAACTGTTGCAACAGATTTTTAGCACTTGGGATGATGTGGATCTCCAGATATATCCAAATCAAGGTTTCTATTTTGTGCGTTATCGTAAAAACTGATCAGCTACACGTTTTGGACTTTTCACAACGTGATCTTAAGCGTGATAAACATATTTCTTATTTAAATGTTTCTATAAAGAATAATGGAAACGAGACTGAATAGGAAACTTCATTAGGCCAATAAATAACGATGAGCTCATTAATACTCCGAGGTTGTGAGCGTTATTCATTTCTGATTTGCAGCTTGCTCTGGAAATTCTTCTGATTACCCGAAAATTTGGATCAAGTGATGTTAAGTTAAACCCTTATAAAATTTAAAGTTTTATTTTGTGCTTTTATAAGCAACCAACCTCACCATTGGTTGCCTTGGATAGTTGGTTTCCTTCCATAAGTTTAGGATCCACCGAAACATTCTAACAAGCAGAACACCTAAGGGAAATACATAAGGTATCAAATGACCAGCAGATGAGATAACCGTCACATTAAGCCAAGCCAAAAGGAGAATGAAATTGCTTGACCTTTCTGGAAATTTGATATTAATATTTGATATTAATATTTGATATTATATGATATGTGATATAATATAATATAGTATAATATAATATAATATAATATAATATAATATAATATAATATAATATAATATAATATAATATAATATAATATAATATAATACAATATAATAAAATATGATATAATATGATATAATATAATATGATATAATATAATATAANGGATAGTTGGTTTCCTTCAATAAGTTTAGGATCCACCGAAACATTCTAACAAGCAGAACACCTAAGGGAAATACATAAGGTATCAAATGACCAGCAGATGAGATAACCGTCACATTAAGCCAAGCCAAAAGGAGAATGAAATTGCTTGACCTTTCTGGAAATTTGATATTATATGATATGTGATATAATATAATATAGTATAATATAATATAATATAATATAATATAATATAATACAATATAATAAAATATATAATATGATATAATATAATATGATATAATATAATATAATATAATATAATATAATATAATATAATATAATATAATATAATATAATATAATATAATATAATATAATATAATATAATATAATATAATATAATATATAATATTCTTATTATTAATTAACGGAAGCCGTGCATTAATTTTACAGTAAATGATATTATTAGGCCAGCGACTAGATTGTTTAAGTATAAAAATTTTGTTCCGAGTAGACATTGATTACTATATGATATTTCCAAATAACTTTTGGGGCAAAAAGGGGTGATGTGATCCTGGCCTCAATAAAGAATTCGTACAATCGAATTAGAAGCGTAACCAGGCAACATAGAACGCCTAAATATAGTGTCATGGTACTTTACAGCCCACTGTCGAGTGCAGGAAGCATTTTTTATAGTACTAGTTGGCCTGTGGTCAGGGCTAAAGAGAATGATGTTGGAGCATTCTCAAAGACTGAAACCAACAAGGAAAAAATTAATTAAATTAGACCACAGAGAAAACTCACGTTTGGTTTCAGGGTACTTTTCAACTCCCCTTTTAAATATTGGCAATGTTGTTTTTGGTATCACCGTCGGGGCAAAAAAGAGGATTTTATGAGCCTGTTATCAAAGACAAAGACCAGCATATGAAAAATGAATTCAGCCAGAGAACGTAAAAAGCTGGAAATTTGATATTAAGGTGGTTTTCACCTCTGAACCTACTCCCCTCTCTCTCTCCTACTGAATTAAGTATTGCATACTGGGGTTAAAAAATGGGGTTAGCCTAGAAAATAGTCGACCTTTGAGAAGAAGTACATAGAATATACCATGTTTGAGGCTACTGTATACAATCTTAGGAAACGTACTTGGCTTACAAGACGGAGAGCAGACTTGAGTTTCGAACCATATAGGATTGCACAGTTAAGCACAAAATCAAGCTGTATCGTGTTCATCATTATTTTTGCTTTACTGTAAAAACTTGAAAGTTGTGCCTGAGCGAAAAATTTTACCGTATTTTCTCTAATAAACGCCGTGGCGTTTCTTACAGAGTCAAATTTTGGTTGGGGCTTTGATAGAGGGTTGCGTTTACCAGAGAAGGTCGTCTGTTACAGAATAAAAAATGAGATAAACCCAGTCTTTAAGCAACGTTTTCTTTTCACGAAAGGAACCACAGCAAAAGATTTTGTGAAAATGTTTTAGAGTTTACTAAGATGTGTTCACGTTATGAAAAATGTCAAAAAATATCAATATCTCTGTCGATATCAGATTCCTTGTCAATGGCATAAAACTGTCTTAGCTTTCGCTGACATCAGACACGAAAATTTGAAATTAGAAGATTGATCCTCATCCATTGCCTCTGTTTTCTGCTTCAAGAAACGAAAAAAAAGCCCTCGTTTTTATCTTGAGTGTTGGAAGAATTTTTTTAAAGAAAACAAGTAAAATTCATATTACTCGTTATTTTTTGTTAAATTTGAATTTTAAGTATTTAGTCTGTTTTCTAACAAACGTCGTTTTTCGAAATGTGGCCTTTGTTAGAGGCTGGCATTAATTACAAATGTTCGGCAAGAAGTGCGGTCTTTAATAAAGAGCGACGTTTGTAAGAGTATCTACGGTGGTTCTTTTCAAGGACATTTGTTTATCTTAATTTTTTTCAGTAAGATATAAAACGTCCTTTTAACTGTCATTATTATCGTTAATTTTTGTTGTTATCAGTGCTAAGGTTATCATGGAGTTTGTTTGATTTCTTCTTTGGTAAAGGAATAAATAGGCATTGCTTTTTTTATATTTTCGTTTCCCGATATAATAACATACCCTACATACAGTAGATTTTGCAAAATATGGTGATATCTTTGTTATAAGTAATTTTTCCTTACTGGTTGTTTGAGATTTTTAAACTCGCAATCAACTACAACAGCTAGAAAACAACTCGTGTCCAGTCTGTAATAAACTCTGCAAGTCGCCGATTCAGCCAAATATATTTATTGTAGTGGAAAAGGATTTTCTTTCTTAACTGATTCAGCGTCCCGAAAAGGGCAACAGTACACAGTAAAGGAAGAAGATAGTTTTGGAAAAAGAAGAAGATGACCTTGCTTTCGTCGGTCAAGATAGAGGAGTCAGCTAATGTACTTGTATTTGTGCATGCATTGGTGTGTGTGTGTGTTTGTGTATGTGTGTTTGTGTATGTGTGTTTGAATATTTTGAATTATTTTGAATTTTACTGTATTTTAGGGCCACTGCTAAGATATATAGAAAACAAAAAGGGTTTCACAGAGAAAGAGGCCAGCTTAATAACAAGGGATATTGCTAATGCATTATGCCATGCACACAGCAAAGGTGAGTTAAGTTATTACTGGCTTTTATGATTAACATTAAAGGTCTTAGCTTAGAGAAACAGATAGAAGCGAAAAGAGAAATTGTCGACATTTATGAAATCAATACAGAAAACTGGATGCTTTGAACAAAGTAACATTTATTGTATGCTTGCTGAAAGCGGGAATTGATAATCTGAATTATTATTTTATGAGCAAAATCAATTGTAAAAGCAACGGTTGAGACGGTAAAGACTATTTATCATGTTTGATCTGTTTGTTCATCAAGTTTATCGTGATTGTCCACTTGGCCACTCTGTTTGGTCTATTTCTGCACGGTCTAAATGCGGCAAGACTAGGCACCTTTTACCAGTCACATTCTTTTGCTAGTTTTTCTTTGCTGTCATTATAGTTAGATTCCGCCACAATTTAGTGGGGTAATAAATAAATTTTTTACTTAATTTATTGAAGACAAAAAGTACAAGCATTAAGGGCCACCAATGGCGATAAAAGGAGAAGCCAGAAAGAGAGTGAGAGCCAGAGGAGAATCGAATGGCGTAATGATTTGCTTTTTACGCTCTATTTTTGCACACGTCGTATTAGCTGGAGGGCTTTATGTAATGTGATAGAGATGATGTACCTTTTCACCCCATAGGTATTGCACATCGGGACCTAAAGCCAGAGAATATCCTTTGCCTGTCCAAGGACAAGGTATACTTTCATTACTTGATATTGTTGTTAGTTACCGTACCTCATTTTTTAAAAAGTAAGGTTGTGGGCATGGCCTCCATCTGAGCTATAAAAGCTTGCCTATTGGCGAAATATCATAAAAACACTTTTTAATATTTCCATTCTGGTAGCGAAATCCTTTTCTAATTTTTATTAAATAAGTTAAGACGAATATTTTGATTTCATTTTTTACTATTTTTGTAAGAACAAAATGGGAGCTTATTTCCTGTAGGTTAAAGCGATTACAGTCCATATCTTGATCTGGATTCTGGCCGTGATATTGACTAATGAATTCTCACCAGAGGCAGTTTAACTACATAAGTAACTTGGCTGTGGACAATGCTTCTCAACTCACTTGATGCCCCACTTGTGCACCAACCACCACCACCACCAATAAAAGCAAACAACAAGACATATCTTTGATCAGTTGGACCAATTCTCCCCACATCACTATTGTTCATCAGCGATCGGAAAAGCTGAGAATTCTAAGCTGACGATACCATTGACCAGGAGAACCTGGGTTAGTTGTCAGGAACTTAAGGAATCTAATGAATCATCCTTAAAGAAAGTTGCTTAATTACTTTTATATCTTTATTGAGTATCATCAAAAGGGTTTCTGACAGCTGTTATTTCACTATTCAGATTGTTCCTGTTAAAATATGTGATTTTGATCTTGCCAGCGGAATTCCAAATGGCGAACATAATGGCCGAACACCTGAGTTGTTTACCCCGGTGAGTTTGCTTTGTTGTGGTTTTTGTTGTTGTTGTTGTTGTTGTTGTTGTTATTACATGACTACATAAGCATCTAAAGGCTATACATCCAACCTTGTAAACGAATTGGATATAATTTTCACATTTCTTCCTTTTAAAACGAATGCTTAATATACATATAAGTATAGTGAATTTTGTTTTTACCGCAATATGGTATCTTGGGTCTGCAGTATTTGATCTGCCTTCTGGGGCTTTAGGTTATATTTTAGGAACATCTTTAGCTGAAGGATCTGGCTGTAGTATAAGTGAGCCAGGGTGATTGATATGAATCTAACTTGTTCCATTTTCTCGAGTATACACCACCTTTAAATTAGATTCCTTCCCTCGATTTCAATTATAAGAGATATAAATTATTTTAATACGACAAACTAATTTTATTTGGGGTTGTTTCAGTTGTTCACTAATATTGTAAGGAAAATTTTTGTGGAATGCCTTATCAAAGTTCTTAATCTTTAACGTATCAAAGCCTGTTGTGGTAGAGAATTTGAAGTCATTAACTCACAGTATATTCTTGTAATGAAATATGATTTTTTTATAAACTCAGGGAATTATGTATTTTCGTATGTAATAAAATATCCTCAATAGATACACAAGCTTTGACAAGTCAAAACATAAATAAATACGTATTGAGTGTGGCAAAGCAAAAAATAGTTCTGATATGTATTTTTAAGGTATTCGTTTGTGACCCCTCATATTAATTTCAGGTTGGTTCTGCTGAGTATATGGCACCTGAAGTAGTTGAAGCCTTCGTTGGTGATGCGCCAGCTTACGACAAAAAATGTGACTTGTGGAGTCTTGGTGTCATTATGTAAGTCATACAAAATGGTTATGTATAAATTTCGCCGAATTTCACGCCATATCAAAATATTTTTTTTATTGACAGTTTGTATCTTGGCAGGGTTTATTTATATTTAAGCCAACAGACTCCCTTTTTACATGACATAAATAAATTTGACCAAAAAATATTGAGTTGTTCAAGATATCATATCTTATTATTTTCAATGAATATTCCATTGAAAACAAAGAAAACGTGGGAGGAAGTGATAAGGATGGATCTCAAACAAAAAGGTGTCAGCAGAAGCCTGGTGAAGGATAGGATAACTTGGAAGTCGATTTCAAGAAAGCGCCCAACACATGCCAGTATGTAAAACAGACGTTAAACCGAATATGATGATGATGATGATGATGATGATTCCATTCTATTTTTATCTAATTAGCCTCCATGACTAATTTTTTATTGTATTGAATTTGTAACCTAGTTGACTTTCTTTTTTATATGTTTATCTTTCGTTGGTGTGTATGCCTTTAAGGACATCAAATCATAAAATTCCAAGGACAGGATCTTATTACACATAAAATAGATAGAATCAAACCATAAGATCTTGAAACAGTTTATTCACTGTGTTTGCTCTTTGGCTTCCTCATAGTAGTGAAAACAACATGTAATGTATTCTACAAAGTGAAGTTGTTTGGTGTTACTTATCAATATTAGAGATAAACAAAGATCAAGGAAATCGTATCCATTTGTTGGTTCAGTCTTGATAACTGGCGTTGTAAACCTGAAGTTAGATTTTTTCGTGGGGGGTTTCAGTGATCCAGTATACACCCGGAGGCTGTACCTAGAGAAGGGGCAGGCTTAATCCTCTTGTCGTGATGTAAGGTATACATGGTAGAGGCACATATGATAGGAAGTGAGATTTTGAGTAGCGGTTTAACAACAGGAACCTGCCTGGATCTTGATTTAGGTGATTGTGTAAACAAGATCACATGACCAAATACACATGGATTTTGGTCTTTATGTGTTTGAAATTTAAGAGTCGTAAGGTTTTATGAGCTACGTTTGGAGAGGTACTTCTCCTATCTTCAGGCTACTTGAGTGCTATCAGCCATATTTCTGGAAAGGTTTAGGCTATACCGTTGATGTAAATTGCTGTGCTGCAGAGAATCGATTGTTTCTTTTTAATACTTCTTCAGAAATATGGCTTCCAGTTCTAAAGAAGCAAACTCATCAAATACAGATCAGATATAACACTAGTCCTCACAACAATTCGACCCCTATCACTACGTAGGAATCCACTCAAAGTATTAAATTCCTGTACGTACTCACTTTAGTAGCCTGTCGATGGGAGAGGCATTTCACAATGTGTAGCCAGAAAGAGCTTACATCATGACAGGATAAAGCTTTTATATCTATGACCACTAATGAGAACTCTTCACTAATAAAGTGAAGAGTTTTCAAGGATTGTAAAAGATCTGAAAATTTGCGACAGTTGCCCCCCCCCCGCCCCGAAAAATAGAAACTGTTAGGAGTTACATACCTCTTTGTTGTACATCCTAGGAAATTATATTTTATTTCTTAACCATAATCTTTCTGTCAAACATAATAAACATTAATATTTCTACGACAAACTTTAACTTCAATGTTTACTGCGTGAGGATTTTCCTTTTAAGGTTTGCGCGTAAACTTAAGGCTCCAAAACAGAAAAAGCAAAACAGAAGGTATGAAAATTAAAGGAAATAAAGGAGTCATACAAGTAACCATGCGTAACTGAGTTAGGTTCCTGTATTATGTCGACATTATTGACATTATTTCTTTGACAAAAGTATTTCTTTCTGCCACAGATATATTATGCTGTCAGGAAAACCACCCTTCGTGGGTAAATGTGATGAGGATTGTGAATGGGAAAACGGTGGTTCTTGTAGAAGTTGTCTTAGCAGTCTTTGGCATTCAATACAAGATTGTGTATTTCATTTCCCAGAAGATGATTGGGGTAGAATTTCAAACGATGCCAAAGACCTAATAGAGCATTTGCTGGTGAAGGAAGCATCGAAACGTTTCACTGCTGTTCAAGTGTTGAACCATCAATGGATTAATAATGTGAGTATGCAGATACAAAACAGTAAATTATGGATACTCTTTAAAATTTTGACATCCAAGGAAAAGAATTTGGGTCGATATATGTAGTTGCGATATTCTTTTAAAAATATAGTAAAGGTAGTTGTTGCCTTCATAAGAGAGACATAAACAAAGCTTGAAGGTGAGAGAGAGAGAGAGAGAGAGAGAGAGAGAGAGAGAGAGAGAGAGAGAGAGAGAGAGAGAGAGAGAGAGGGAGAGAGAGAGAGAGAGAGAGAGAGGGAGAGAGAGAGAGAGAGAGAG
>RDPX01000047.1:169158-218391 GCA_003991215.1 Morbakka virulenta | reverse complement strand
GAGGGGGGGGGGAGAGGAGGGGAGGGGGGGGGAGAGAAAGAGAGGAGGGAAGGGAGAGAGAGAGAGAGAGAGAGAGAGAGAGAGAGAGAGAGGGTGGGGGGGATTGCTCTCCATTAACAACTACTCTTACACTTTCCCTCAACAGTTGGATGAATAATTTTTGATAGACTGTTTAACTGTAGCAGGAATTTATACTGAACATCAAGTTTTATTAATGATGCTGGTTACCGGTATCAAGTTTTTGCAAATGAGTGGTAAGTCCGGTGCGCTGCTGATAAGACATTGTAACCAGATGATGTTTCGGCACCAAATTTTGTTGTTGTTAACAAAGGCGTCTTCACGACAGGTCCAATGCACATCAATGAGGAAATTCTTGCACAATCCATGATTTTGAAAGGTGTGGATGAGGTAAATAAATAAAGAAAGAGAACGATGATATCAATGTTTATAGTGATTCAAAAAATGCCTGTCAAACAGCGACGTCGACAATGCCCTGATCTTTCACTGAAACACTTTTTTGTTTAACCGTTGAGGAATAGGAATGCAGTCCATGCTATTTTTTATTTTTGATGGTTGTCAAGTCTACAAGGTATAAAACCACAATTGTGTGGAACTGTGAACGAAGCTAACCTAGAAGATGAGTAAACATTAGAAGAAGTTATTAAGAAAGATAGATTTCTGTCTTTAAAGGTCAGGCTTGTTGATTTTTATTGCTTTTGACCGATGTAGATTAAGAGACTAAATAAAGGGTAACTAGTTCCAAACTAAAGTCCTTTGTCTTTCATGTTTTTGACCATTTTTACTGAATATTTCAGTATTTCGAACTTTTGAGCTCACGAACGTAACCTTCGGTCATGTTAGGGTTAGCGACCCCCAACCTTTGACGGTATATTATTTCATTTTTGGTTTTAGGCACCACCTACGCCGTTAGAAACTCCGACAATTCTAAAGTAAGTACTTGAGTAAGCAATTGAACCTGTAGTGTTTGTGGCAATAGGCTAGGTAAATATTTAAAGCAATTTTACAAACGACCAGGACACATAAAGAAGAGTGCCCAGTTAGCTGGAGGACGAATGTTGACATAGCTAAAAGTCAAGTATTGCTGCAGTTTTAAAATCTGTTTTTTCACAGTCATATTTTACTCAGTTAACGATTGGATGATTATAACATCCGTTGTAAGTAGGTGTTTTGTTAGTCATTTCCCCCACCCCCCAATCCGGGGTTTTGTTCTAGACCATTTTTAGGGCTTTTAACGTCTACTCTTCTACTTCTTGGATTTGAACAGTGCTCATTTAAAGGACTTCATTGGAGCAGTAAGCAAGTCCTTGACTGGATGCAGTTCCTGGCGTCAATCAATGACATTTTGCAAAGTACCAAAGCATTCGCACTCAAAGAATCAACCCAGAACCACTTGGCTATAGGGCAGCTGGAGTAACCACTAAGCCATATCTCCTCGTATTGATCCAGACATTTAATGGCATCCATAAATTTTCGAGTAAAAGGAATGCGATTTATTTAAAACATTAAACCTGAGGTTGTTTTTGATTTTTATATTTAGATTAATGTAGAATGTTTTTTATTAATTAGTCTGACTGGACTTAAAATCTATGAAAAACTTTGCCGTGTCTCGGGCTCCTCAGGCTCCCCCCTTTTTGTAAACTTTAGCATACTCATTTTTTCTATAGAACTTTTAAAAATTAACTTAATCATTTTGTTTTTAAATCAGTTGTCTGAATCAATTAGTTTTTGATGGAAATTTTTAAAATTTATAGTTGGATGATTCCTTTAGGTACTTAATTGCCTAGCGAAGTGAATTTTGTAACACTTATTTCTCGCCCTATACGCAAATGGAAACCAGACTGAAAAGAGGATTTTTGGAGTTCGCTACAAAAATTAGCGGGAGATGGCGTAAACCTACCGTTTTTTATAAATCAGTTTTCTTTTTACCAAATGTTGTTACAAATTTCTTAAATTTAGTGCCTTTTAAGCTTATTTCAGAATAAATTTTAAACGGAAGGTGCTTGAAGGACAGCACTGATTTCATTCTAAAAGAATATACATGGGGATTTGTTTCGTAACTTTTTCTAGTAGAGTTAATTACATAATAATGTCCGTTTTATTTACATAACAATAAATGTCAGTCTCATTAAGGTCTAAATGATAAAACAATTATGTTACTGCTCTAATTTGTGACTTGATTAAAAACACTGACATCGCTTTCGTCATGGAACAAATTTAATCGAGCTTTCAGGTGATATCCATTACACATGGATATTTATTTTAAAAGCAATTGGTATTTACTTTTTATGTCCCCAACAGAGACAAGGTGCAGATTGTTGACAAATACATGCAAATAAAGTTTGTTCGATGGATACGCTAATTTTGTGACCTGGAAACTTTGGTGTCTGTAGATGGGACCATGCTTTTGTTACGTTTATCAAGTATTCCTTAATTACTCCTATAAATAAACCCCTACAATATCCGCAGCAGCTCTGAGGTAAGTAATTAAATAGGCGCCCCTGCTAAAAGGTGCCGCATAGAAAGAAGTTGGTGCAGAAGTTAGTGGTATTTAGTCACATAATGTAAGTCCCCCCAATTTAATTTTCACATTTATAACTTCAGCAAAGTTTATTCTGAGCAAAGTACAGTTCATGTGTTTTATTTTATTTGTAGTTCTTTTTCAAACATTTGAAATACACGCCACCCGCCATTAAGCGCTCCGCATGGAACCTTAAAATTTAAATAAACGCTTGTAAGAGGTAATACAACCTTTGTTTTGTTCTGGTATATACGTGGCGGTGGAAGCAAGGCAGAATGATAAGACATTTATTTGTACGTTGAATTAGCAATTTCTCTCGTACCGTTTCGAAGTAATAGTTTAGTAGAGAACCGACTGTTGCAAACTTATGTCTTTCTGCAACAAGTTATTTGTCGTTTCACTATAATTGATTCAATTTTTTTTACTTGTAGATGTATAGATTCCTGTTTATTGCTCCCATTTGATAAATAATAGCCAACGCATCATCCCATTCAACATTGTTATTTATTAAATAGCCACAGATGGCGTACCTGTAGGTGCAGGTGCGCTTGCAGGTGTGAAAATCAAACGCTTGGCCAAATGGCTCATTCGCCTACTCTAAGTCAACGATTCAGTTTCTGATTCCTCTGCACCTAACCTTGGCCATCTTAATTGTTAGTCCTAATTTATTTTCGTTAAGAGGATTCTTCCAGTTATTTGCACCCCATACTGCTTTGTTTCCCTTTAGCAGTTGTTTAATTTACTTTACGGCTTGTGCTGTGGGCATTTACCGGCCATTACCTCATCATCTTATAAAAACCAAGGTTTCGGAAATCGTGATACCAGCTTACGCGCAACGTGACTAGGTGGTAAAAAGCTATCGTGAATTTGATGCTTTTTGAGCGTACAAGTTCAAGAACCGTGGTGTCTTGTTATTAACTGCCATTTAATATTAAGAAACATAACCATTTTAATGGCAAGACTGTAACCCCATCACATTCTTTCTATGTATGATCGGTACTTCAGATGATATTAAGTATCATATACCACATTGGCAGTTACCAAAAGCGTATGCTAACAGTACAGATATGTATTTGGAGAAGAGTTTAGGTGGAAGGATACACCATTGCTTCACACCACTGTGAATTAAAATTTCACCAGAGCAAGTTAAATTAAACGAGCTTCGGTGTCACTTGTGGTCCTGTGATGATGCAAAGAAAATTGGGAGGCAAGAGGTAGAATACCATCCTTTCTTCTGCAGTACTTACATTTTGCTCGGCGATTGGTAGTTTCCGGAGTAAGGAAAACCTGAAGGATGGCTTCCAGTTTCTCTAGAATGCCATTGCACCTTAAAGTCGTCATCCTCCGATGAAGCTTGCGCTTATCCTTTGTGAAGAATTTACCGTGTAGTTCATATTTTACTAAGATACTGTTTAGTTAAACTTTGTGCAAAACATATCTTTCCTTTAGCAGTTCTGTGATACGATGGTCATCGTTATTTAACTAGTCACTGTGCTTGTTATTGAAAAAATCACAAGCCTCTACCTCACAATTGTATTTGGCTTTGAAAGGCCTTGTAAGAGACTATATAGTAAACACTGCAGAACACTCCGTTATTGCTTTCGTTGCCAGTATCACGCATGCGTGTACTTAAGGGGTCACTGTAGTGGCTATGTTTGGGTCTAAGATGGGTCCAGGTAATCCTATGTTTCTCTTTCTGGCAGAAAAAGGTATTGGGACAAATTCAATTTAGAGTTCAAGCAAACACGCCAGTTTCCCTCGCAAACGCTATATATATCTTCTCTTCCAACCCGAGTACTTAAGTCATTAACTTCGAATACGTTTTCAATAATATAACTCAGGAGCCTTTAGTGGTTGAATATACGTATATTGCAGAAAGGAACTAGCCAGAAGCAAGTGCTTCATAATGCAATTATGTACTTCAGGCGGTGCTGAACAAAATGAAAGGTTTGATACAAGTCTGTCATTCCGATTGCCTTTCACATTTTTGGTTTTTTCCTGTAAAGAACTTTGAGTAGCCATGACGTTTTTCACAGAGCATATCTTCATCCGATAGTCATGACTATGAGAGCACATTTTATCACTAGCTAATAGAACTTCCTTTGAATATTAGGATGATTCAGAATCAAGAAGAGGTGCAATATGCTAAAAGCAGATTTTAAGCTGCAAAAGATCCCCTAAATAGTTTTTCCCAGCATGGGACAGGCCGTCAACAGGCATGTTATGCTAGCCTATCTGAAGAAGACAGTTTTTTATTTACCTTTTTTAACAAGCCCCAGATACATAAATGAGCAATGCCGTTTTTCAATAGATTTCTGTCACATGTCTGCAGTTTCATGGCTTTTTTCTTTTTTAACTTGTCAGCATGACACTGCATGTCACTGCTCCTCCATTGGTATGTGACTCAGGTTTAGATTTGACACAGACTAATGTGGCAATTAACCATAAAACATGTAAACTAACCTGGTATCACGAGACATGTGTGCGTGAATTGATTACAGTGACGTAAACCTGTACAACAGGTGACGTTTATCGTATAAAAGACCATGATGCAGTTAACGAGAAGCCCTGGCAAGATGGTAAGCAAACTGCAGTATCTTTCTGTGACGTTTTCTTTTAATTCAGATCCACTGATCTGTCAGATGAGTTGCTGTGACATTGACCTACAAGGCTCATCCAGACCTACTAACCCATGGTAGGTTTCCAAAATAGTGGCTCTTTTCTTGGTCGAACCAGGCCTTATACCATCCTCGAAATAGTGGTTCATAGATGGATCAATACACCTCAGAACCCTAGAACTCTCAAATTTTTATCTTATATCCATATCCACTTATGACTTTTATCCATTGTAAACATCCATCCATCTGCCCATCCGTCCGTGTATATACAATGAAGTTTTTTATTTGATTTGTTTTTCGTGATATTTGATGACGGATGCAACAGCCGTTCGGAATCGGTTTCTTTACACACCGAGTTATTATTGTATACAAATTATCCCTTTCCTTTAGGTTTGCTGAGAAGGGTTTATTTTCGTCTGAAATTATGGCATGCAGTCGGAAATTAGCAGTGCAGAATGACATTCCTATAGCAGCAAAACAGCGAAGGCATAGCACAGACAAAGATGTTTCTCCTGGATTTGGATTATCACCCCCAGGAAACTCTAAGCTTGCGAAGAGACGCGCAGAACATCTTAAAAAGAAAGAGGGAATCATAGGTACTGATCTAAACTGTAATATTGGCTACCATTCTTCATCACCTGGAGATAGCAGTGGCAGAGAAAGAGAAACTCCATGAAAACCATAAAGATCACATAGATAGATAAACCCCGTTTTCTTGGTAGGAGTTCAGCAAAGGAAAGTTATTTTTATGCTCTTGCCCGACTGAAGTCAAGGCTGGACCTGAAGTAAAACTGGGGTTTTTATTATATCTGTGTACCAGTTGAACACCTTTGATTCATGAACTTATTTTGGCAGGTTTTCTGTCGCCTTGAATCACCGGTAAATGAATTAAATACTGAATGAGAACATAGCAGCTTTGGAGTATATTAGATGAATATTTGAATTGTTTCTGGTATGACTTATTCGCATGTTTTGATACAATTTCAGTGCAAGACTAAAAGTTTCAGGTGAACTTAGCGGTTTAAAACCGATAACAATTTTTAATTGTACAGTTAAATAATAATTTTGATATTATCTAGGTTGGATTGTTGCCTGTATTAGAATAAGGGTAACTTTTTTTATTGGTAACTGGTACTTTTTTTTCATAGATAACCCATTTGATCCGATTCTTACAGTCATATCTATCCTTTTGAGGGGATGATGTAATTCTTATTCTTAAAGTACCATTTCTCTATGATATTGACGAATGTACCTTTGGAATCATACTGATCATTAACTAGTTGAAGCAGCCGACTACCGACAAGGCTAGTGCCTTCATCAGCCTACCCTTTTGTTTCAGTCGGGATATTGCACTTTTACAAAATTCCTGTAAGCACCATGCCAAATTGAGCTTTTGTGGAATTTTTCCTCTGATGATCTGCCCAATGATCTTTAAATTCTGGTGAATACCAGGATGTTTTAATATCAAAATGGTATTTTTGTTTGTAATAACTGATATCATGTTTTATACATTTGAACAATAAATCCCCCCCCCCTCCCCACCCGAGAAGCAATAAGTTACTTTTACTTTTGTAATGTAACAAAATGTTTTCCCAGGGGGTCGAAGTGGTTGTTGCAAGAAATGGGTTGCAAATGATTACAAAAAGTGTCGGTTGTTAAAAAAGCTGATTTTTTTTCCTTTTACATGAAACCTTAAAACTAATACCCTAGTGTACTTGTAAATAAACTTCTTTTGAAATATGTATTGGTTAGTATTAAATATTGTGATTATATTAAGACCACAAATATCAGTGAAAATATAATGATAAGAAATGTCTCACAGCATATTTTTGGCGTCTTAATACATTCAGGTGTAAAACACGACATTCCAACCTCTTAGATTTTCGTAAAATGAAGAAGGGTGTGGTTAAAACCCGTCTTTTATTTAGTTTTTAAAAATCGAAATATTTACGGTAAAATAGCTCATTTTTCTCGCTGGCTGTATTATTACTCTATAAGTTGCTAGATGTAGACGAAATTACCTGGTTTTGCTGCCTGCATTTTACGTACCCTCAGGCCCTTTTTGAAGCGATCCTGATACTTGAATTTATTTGCTACCACTGTGTGCCAGTGGTTTTGTACTTGGAATTTATTTTGCTTTGGCGTCAATTTCTCTGTTGTATGGAACGGTATTGCCGCGAACGCTATTTACAACAGACAGAATTTGATGAGAATGTGATCATCAGCATTATTTGAATGAGCTCTAACAACAGAATAAATTTTTTTCAAGGAAAGACAGGTTTTATTGGGGTTGCAGTGGTGAACCTTTAAGCAAAACATTCCATTTCTGGAGTTAAACAGAGTTTTTGGTTATGCATTGGTGGTTTTTCTTTCCCATTAGCAGAGGAAGGCAACTGGTGTGCGTCATATGTTATGCATATCTCATATCGCTTGAATAAGATATTCCCATCAAAACAATAGAATGTTACAGGACAAAAACTAGTCTGAAGTGTATTTCCCGTGATTTTTAAATATTGGTTAGTTGTGTTAGGTAATGGTTCACTATGAATTTAGAGTAGTTAGAGATTAGCGTTAAAATGATATGGTTTGTTACGAAAGCAATATTCTTTTACCTGTAATGGAAGTGAAAATTATGTAAAACAGTACTTTTGGGAACATGGCATGTCTCGAACAGGGAATCTCATGCAGGAAAAGTAGATGATCAACTGCTAGGCTGCTCTGAATTTTGTGTGCTTTTCTCCATCATATGAAATGTTTTTAACTCGTGTCCACTCTTATCTTTTTGACCTAACTCTTATCTCTTGTTTCTACCCCATTTTTTTCTTTCTTCTTTTCACAGTCCCGTACACTTAGGGGTTCTATGCCTTGTATGGTTCTTCATTATAAAAAGAAAGGCCCCAAAACCTACAGTTAAAGCAAAATATCGGTATACTGGTAATTCTGTGTCCATTGAAACACCTTTTAGCAGAAAAAACAGAGTATCTGTTGTAGTAGAAAGTAATTGAAGACTACACCTCGTTGTTTTCTTCTCGATTCCTAATTTATCTGTTAGGTAAAGATACCTGTAGTTGTAAACAATACCAGAGAACTCCTGTAATATGCCTAGTGTGCTATACTTCCCAAATGCTGTATCATAGTAGATTTTCAAATTATTTGAGTTATTGATGAGTTTAGGATTGTTTTGGGCTACAACAGTGAATTTCTCTAAGAGAGCTTTAGGGTGCTGCTCCGTGAACAGTAAGCGTAGTATCTTTTAGAACAACAGAAGTTAAATGTGCTTCAAATGTCGTTTTCAGAATTTTTGAAAATGTTTATTTGTGTACTATTCATACAGTTGAAATTTGTAAGTATTGTGTACAAATTGTGAAATGTTTTTCTGTATATTAGCCCTGAAACTGGGTAATAATGTACTCTTGTATTTATTATCCTGCAAAACATGGCATGGAATGACAGAATAGATTAGATGTAAAGTATAAAAAGGGATATGAAGAATAAGGTAAGATAAGAAGCAAAGGATTTTATGAGCACGAGAAGGATAAGATTATAAGAATAAGATTTGAAGTATAGGAAAGATAAAAAAAATATATAAAAATGCACAATAAGGTAAGGGTAAGCTGGTACGAGAAGGATAAGCCATAAAGGATCTAAAAATATGAGATCAGAAACGAAGTAAAATAAGCCAAATAAGATGTTTTAATAAAAAGGAGAAAATGAAATGGGAAAGTAAGGCAAAGGTGAAATTTGAAGGGTGGGACAAATTTAAGTAAGATGGTAAGGATAGGCAAAGAAATTATAGATAAGACAGAAAATAAAAGAAGAGGAAAATGATTGATAAAGGACAATAAGTAAAGCATAATAAGGGAGAGATAAAAAGGTTTAAATACAATAAAAAGGAAGAGAATTTGGGGACTGTACTGGCAATGAAATCAGGTATAACAAGGAATGGTTAATCAATTTTTCGTTGATTAACCAAGTGGCCTTTACGGGGAATCCTGACCTCGGCGTGGAAGCAGTTTTTCTAGTTGCTATCCTTTACCTTGATTATCCAACTGTATTCCGCCTCCGTTGCCTTTTGTCATAAAAGTTTTTATCCTATATCGTGCTTTTGTTAATATGTGTATTTTTTAATGTATTATTTTCAGATTTGCTACTGTGCACAGTTATCTGAAGAATTATATTTGTACTGAAATCAGGTATTGATGAAAATCATTTTCAGGAATCCAGGCTTACGATTTTTCATAGAGAACGGAAAAAGCACGCATTTGTTTTGTTGGGCATTTTTTATTTTAAGGAATTATATTTATTGTTAATAGGTTGATAACTATGTTTAGATTAGTTGACATCATTCTTAGCGCCCAAGTGTCCACTTTGAATACCACAGTTGCCATGTTTCAAGTGAGAAAATGGTCTGGAACAGAGAATAAAATGCTATACTCCATGTTGATTCGTCAAATGACATCCACAGTGGAATCGCCGATATGGTTTGTGCATTTTTTATATTGTGTTAAACTATAATATCAAAGAATCGGATGAAAAAACAGGACAGAGGATTTTTTGCAATACAGGGAGGATTCTGATTGACATTTGTGAATTGAGTAGGGTAAAAGACGCCGGTTTTCAAGGCAAAATGTGTTTTTTTGGTACTGACTGGTTTTTGTCTCCAAAAAATAGAATATCTTTGGCAAATTGGTGTGAAAATGTTTATCTTTTGAAAAGCAGTCTTGAAAAATGACGAATATTTTATTTCTTTAAAT
Source organism: Morbakka virulenta (assembly GCA_003991215.1). Lineage (NCBI taxonomy): Eukaryota > Metazoa > Cnidaria > Cubozoa > Carybdeida > Carukiidae > Morbakka > Morbakka virulenta. The sequence goes on along the minus strand of RDPX01000047.1, from coordinate 208,480 downwards.
TGGTGTTTTGAAGCTATTATGGCACGAGAAAATGGAGGAAGAGTTTCTTTTTTGAAAACAATTAATGCTACCTCAGTATGTGAGAAATCTGGTGAAAATAACCCAGGAAATTTTGTAGCATACTTCATGTAGCCTATTGCGCTCAGATGTCATTATTGATAAATGTCCATTTTTAACAAGTTACGTTAGAGAGCATATTAACGCTACTCTATGTTTTAGGGTTGAATCTAGTAGAGTTTTGTTATTACTCTTTAAACTTTGACGTGTAAATGTAGAAATTGGTAAGTTAGTTTTTATGGTGCACATTTAATTGTGAATTTCAGCTTAATTTATTAAAATATAATTAAAACCAGTTTATTGTGAATTAAATAACAACAATCTCATTTCAATCTCATTTCTTGTGTTGCCTCGATGAAAATGAAACGAAGGGATTTGGGCGCGATGTTGAATTTTACCACCAGCTTAGAAGCGTCTTGGCAGTATTTTTCCAAAAGAATATTGAATAATTCTTATTGACCAAACTTATTGATATACCTTTTTGATAACGATTGAAGTGTCGAGTCATGGCGCATCAGAATGCTAATTTTTGAAACCGGCATTGCGACGGTATAGTCATAAATATTGTAATAGTAGGGTAGGGTAAATCAGTAACTTTTTCCCAAAACGAATAAAAGACGAGTGTTTTAATAGGCCATTTTTTCCGTAGAGATCAAATCTGGTGAGAAAATTTACATTGGAGCATGATTTCGCTAAGAAAAGTCGCCATTTTTAACAATGGCCGCCAAAAATTACTTTTTGGAGGTAGTAATTATTTTTGGAGCTTCTAATGCGTCCTCTCAAGGTTTCTAAAGGTCATTGAATAATTTTTACAATAGGAATGACCATATCCCTCGTACTTGACGGTTCCACGTTATACCTAGGTGAGAACTGATTTCAGGAGCGTGTCCATATCATATGAGAGTTCGTTTTCGGGTTTCAATGCATTTTTTCTTTAATGTTTCAGTTCTTCTACAGTGAATTTTTCCATTTTGTATTTTCCATCCAGCTTCACGCGCCGCGGTTGTCGACTATCAGGAGCTATCGTCAGCTTGAGATAGGAAATTTCAAGGAGCAATTCCCTTTCCTCGAGAGTATCCAGTAATGTAATATTGTTCGGTGTGATAGGTCAGCCGTGTTCTTTGCAATTTTCGAGCATGTCCAATGTTTTGGTATGTTTTTTCCTCTTCAAAAAAATAACTATGGATACCTTTAGCAGTGATCTATTACATCACTGCTAAAGATAACCATAGTTATTTTTTTATTGTGTTGGTTTTTGATATGCTGGCCAGGTGAAAGGATTAAGCAAACACCATGTGGCATATGAACTATTCAATCAGCTTTTATTGATAAGTTCACCTAGAGGCTCTATACGAGTTGCTAATGCTGGATTTTTCGTACAGGAATTTAAGCCTTTGGCTCAAAACTGTGTTTTATTGTGAGCAATTACTGTTGTTGTGGAGGTACTTCTTTCATAATTTTTATTGGACTGTATAGCACAAGCAACACAGGTCCCGGATGGTTTACTTTTTCACTGGTCAATGGTTTGAGCCTTTCTATGTTTTCTTCGACTTTAGCTTTACTATTTATTGAGGAAACTGGTCTTAAAGTAAAACAACATTAAGTTTTGTCAAAATAATGCTCGTTGTTTAGAATTCTTTTAACTACTCCCAGCAAATAGAAAAGAATGTTTTCGATTGAAGAATAAATTCCTATTGAGCTTATAGTTCTGTTTTCTGTTTTACTGAGGCAAATGTCAAAGAAATTAGTTCATTCTGACAGGTTTCACTTTTTTTCGGAAACGCTTACTTGATTGTGAAATAGGTTTATTTCGTGTTAATTTGTTTTTGTGAAGGTAGGCCTTACCTTAGAGCTTAAGTCCACCTGCCCTGAGCAGGACGCCCGGCAATAACTAGTTGCAACCGGGCACGTTCTTCTGCTACATCCTGTTCATCTTGGGCTTGCAGTCAACGGGTTTTTATGTTATTATTAAAGGCGGCTTGCCAAGTTCGAACTGGCCTCCCTCTCTTTTTTTACCACCCTGTGGTGTATAAACACTATATGACAAGCGGTGTAGAGGGGTGGCGAAAAGCAGCGTGAAGCTCTGTGTATAATAATGTATTTTCCTGCAGCAGATACGCATTGACAGGGTTGAAATGGTTCAATTTTAAGTTCATTATTTGTCCACATTTTAATGTTTTATTTTGAGATTACGGATGGCCTTTAAGTATAGTTAGGTGGGATTATGCTGAGTACCAGTTAGCCTTGGTTGTAAACCCACAAAAGCCCTTGTATATTTCTTGGGTAATCAGGTGCATTTAAGATTTGCGCAAGGCACAAATGACAGTAACATTTCACAATGAAAATTAAAAATCTTTTCAATTTTTTAGGTTTTTATGAAATTTGAAGACAGCAAAAAGAAATCTCACAATTTCGTCTTGTTCATTTAGCTAACAAGTCAACTGTTGGCGCTAAAACACTACTGTACTCGCGTATAAGTCGCACCTGTAATTTCAAATTTTATTTTAATGCTAAATCATTGCTTGAAAACGACGCAGTTACACAATTTTTTTTATTCCTTGTGGTTTCGTTCCAATCCGTAGGTTTGGCCTTGGTTACCCACTGATGTTGGTTTGAATGTACCTTCGTGCGACTATTTAACTGGTGCTTGTGTTTCAGTGTCCAAAAAATCTTCAACGCATCAGATTTTTCCTCGGTCGCAGTCGATTATTGAGCCTACACTCGTTAGTAACCACGCAGTTTTTTGACGATAGGCAGTATGATATTTTTTCATACATGAGATATCTGGTTAACATTGGCTTTCAGCTTTGGTGTCTGTATTTACATGTTTCATATTTATGAAAAATAGCAGTTGGCTGCCACATAATAAGTGTGTTTCCATCATCCACTTTACGTATTTACGCTACATAACCCGGGTTTTATCTGACTGATTAACAGTTCACCAGTGATTGTTTAGTTAATGTTCAGCATGTTGATTTACGTAGCCTCGCTAATAGAAACCTAACAAAACTTATGGAATACCACGTGCCAAATCCTGATTACACCACACACGGTACAATGTAGCGCCACATATGTGCCAACGGTATTTTCTTTGAGAAAATATAAACCATTATAACGTGTACCATGTGGAACATGTTCCCACAGATTCACTAGTACAACCCACTTCAATGAAAGACGTGGAGATAGATATCACACGTTGATACCCTATCTACTCAAGGCAAAGAAAGCGAACAATGACAAACCACTCGTTACTGCTGAGCGCAAACAATTGTAATTTTTGTTTTTCAGTTAGATTTAGGACATTGTCATTTTGGCATATTTTTATGGTAAAGGGAAAATTTATATGCTTTCAATTCATGTACATTATGCACCTGTAACTTGTTCATAAAATGATTTCTTAGTGAAATGTGGTTATTGCTTTCCATTTTGCTTATCTTGACTTGATTAGTGTTGGTACCAATTTTGGAGGAACTAGCTATTTAGGATGTACCAATGTTCAAGGAATATTCCTCTTCTGTAAAGAATTTGATTTTTGCGTGGCCTTCAGGGTTTTTGGTCCCGCAGTTGTTGAATCCATAGTAATGATTGAAGAACGTGTCTCGAATACAATTGGTAATTACAGAGACTTGTACTTTGGATCTATACATTAACCTGACGATGCAGAATGAATTGAAAAACTGTAGCTCAAAAAACTAAAAAGCAACTATAATTTCCCAATCATGGTTGAATCAATAACTTTATATCAATATAAACCCGGCTGGAGTGAGAAAAGTACTGTATTTAAGAAAAGCTTTGTGCTTTTTTCGTTATTTGGGACCCAGGTTACTTACTTAGATGTATATTTCCATCGAGATAGCCAACGGATGTTTAATAATAGCGGAGTGGTATGGAGCCCCAAATGTCGGCACTAGAGTAAAACAATGAGCCTTTTCATTGAATATTAATGAAAACTAAATGCATTTTACCACCTATCTATTTTTTTTTGTAGGGTACAATATCTCTTGTCAAGCAGCCAAATGTTTGGAAGCCAAAACCATTCCTACTTGCATACCTTACTGGGAGCACAAAGGTATGCTTCCAAAGCTCCGGACACCTGAGCGGGATGCTCCAAATCGGTGAAAAGTTGGTCCGTGAAAAGTTAATTTTGGAGGACTTGACAAAACTTTTAATAAATGAACTCTTTGCAAGTTGGTAAATTTCCATATATATAGGAGCTTAAAAATGTAGTCTGTCGTAACCTTTTTTTGAAATTCGTCTTGTCAGATACTTAGCCTATCATTAGGCTGAGGATCTGGTAAGTACACCTCAAAACGTAGCTCAGAAAACCTTAATTACAAGTAATTTAAAAGCAATATTGTAATATATAATTATAAAATGTGTCACGTTGAAAACCATTAAAAACGACCAAAAAAAATGCTTTTACACTGATGTAAGAATTTTGAAAAGCTGCCACATCAAAATGTGTTTTAAAGAAACGCTAAAAAAAGTAAAGCACAAAAGAAACAATATTCATAAACATATGGATTGGAAAATTTTCCATCAATGGAACACATACACACAAGGAGCTGCTACCAGTATTTTTTTATGAGGCTAGCAGAAGACAAGGTTAAAGACGTTGCAAGGTTAGAAACAACCAATGTGTCATTCACAAAAACGCAAGTTTTTGTTATGAATTATTCATGGAGAAATAAAACGTTCAACACACGCTGCATGACGATATGGTGTCGACACAATCTGAAACATAAATGGTGAAGAAAGTTTTAAAAACCAGGAAGAGAAAGAAAGCCTTTAATTAAAAATCTGTATGAAAAATGATAAAATTACTGTAAATGTTAGAACGAATAAAATACTTAAGCATGGAAGAAGAAGAAGATTGAGAGTATGCCAAAAGAAATTTGAAAGCTCTGGAAAGAGACTATTTTTGTTATGTGCCGTCAAGTCGGTTTCGACTTCTGCTGACCTCATGGATCGACTTCTCCATTGTGCACGATCTTTAGCAAGATTTGTTAGCTCGTACAATGTTTTATTTGATCCCTCTTTAACTCCGTCTAACCATCTCGTGTTTTGTATCCCTCTCCTTCTGCATCCTCCAGTCTTTCCTAGCATTGGCATGGTTTCCATTTTCCCTGTTCTCACTGCATATCTAAAATATCCCAACCGTTCGTTGCTTTACAATCATAGCTTCAAGTGATACCTCAGGTTTGATTATGCTTAATATTTCTGCATTTGTCTTCTTTTCAGTACACGATATCAGGAGCAGCCTCCGCCAGCACCATTGTTCAAATGAGTCGATTCTTCTTCTTTCTGGTCTATCAATTGCCTAGCTCTTGCTTCCGCACAACACTATTGGGAAAACAATGAACTTTACTATTCAGACTTTTGTATCTTTCTTTATGTTCTTGTCTTGTATTAATTCACTAAGGTTAGCCATCGCCATCTTACCCAGCATTATCCTTCTCTTAATTTCTGATACACAATTTCCGTCACTATCAATTCTGGTACCTGAGAAGACGAACGATTCGACAATGCCCACTCTCTCATTTCAAACTGAAATTTGTCAATATTGGCAGTTGACATCACTTTTGTTTTCTTCGTGTTCAGCTTTAATCCTGCAAAGAGACTGAGAGTCATTATATTGTTAAAAACAGCCTCCTACCCACTTGTAATAGCTACGGACAGCCAATTACGGTATGTAGTCTTTGAAAGATCTTTTTGATAACTTTTATCGCAGCTTTCGTCATATCTCGACACACACAACAAACCCTTTAATCATGTTAGTCAAAGTCCCAGTGACTTAGCTAGCGGAATTGACGTGAGTGGGGCTGTTGAAAACAGACCTCCATGGTCAAGTCATTTCCAGGGTCTCCTAAAGCCTTGATATATATATAAAATACGAATAATTGCAAACTTTACCATTATGAGTGCTCAATGTTTCCTGAGTGATTTTCCTTTTTGATTTAAAACAAAACGAAAAGGCAAAATTTAGCAGTTTCATGTTCGTTCAACAATTGTCAAAGTGCAAAGTGGAAAGTTTCTGTACCAATTAAGATGGAAAGCTTATTTTTTCGAGAAAGCTAAAAAGGATGAGTTAATCGACTAACATCATCCTTTACATGGAATTAAACCAGAAAAAGTTCCTCCACAGGATGACCTTCTAGTCGGATTTAAACATGACAGGCACGACAAGATTGTCAAACTTCAATTTTAAAAAATCCCGATTTCTTTAAGGAAGCATCTTGTTGCTGTTAAAAGGAAATAAAAGAATACAAGAGTTATCTAGTTTTGGCCGATAAAACAAACAACATCTATGAACTGACACGATAAATAACAACAAATTCACAATTACATCACACGAAAGGTTGACTTCACTGTTAAGACATTTATCGACCACGAAACGAAGCAACTTGCTAAGAGTATATGAGTATATATCTTGCAAATAAAACGGAATGGCATGCAGACAAGACGCTGAAAATCAGCTATTCATGTAGACCAGCTATGGCTATTATTATCAAAAAGCACAATAACAAAATTTTAAACAATCATCAAAGCCAATCGAGCAAAACTTTGTAATTGAATGGGAGAAAGTCAAATGTCGGCTCAATGCCGAAATTTTAACTACATATATGATCTATAAGGCAGAAGACACTACTGATAAGAATAAGATGGTATACTACAGAACATCCGAGGGTGAATTGAAGTACCACTACAACCATACAAAGTCCTTCAGAAATGTGAAAGACAGGAACGATTCTGAACTTTCAACAGCCAAGTGGAAATTGAAAGAGGAAGACATCCATTTTGAAATACAACGGTCAAAAGCTACAAGAGCAACGCCATACCAATGTGTTACAGAAAGAATTTTTATTATTAAGTCAGAGTCGAAAGAATTGCTAAACAAATAAGCAATTAATAATCAAATGTCACCATCGATACAGATACATAATCGGCAACATTAAATAACTGTGCATTTAGGCTCTATTTCTATATGGGTATTGATTGGCATTATGTGATAGAATAACGGCATTCTAATTTCCAATTGTTGACAATTGTTGAACAAACATGAAACTTTAACTTATATTGCTAAATTTTGTCTAGTTGTTTGGTTTCTGATAAAAAACTACATACAAATATATGTACATATATATACATATAAAAAATATAAAAAAGATATTAGTTTGTTGATATTTGCTTTTTACATTAAATAATAGCAGAAATGTGATAAATTAAAACCAGAGTCATTAAGCAAAAAAATACATAATCAAATATCACACATGGCAAACTTATGGTTATTTATGTTCTATACTAACCTACTAAATAATATTGTCGCTTGGTAACCTGTTAGACTTTTAGCTTTACTCAATACCAACGAATCAACCCTTTTTTTATCCATGGAAGATATACATGGTACAAGTCTATTTCAACTTTATAGGCGCTCATTTATTACGTCAGAAAACGAGAAAAGCATATCCATTTCATTGTTGTAGAGTGTATATCTATGTCAATACAATAAATAGTTTCTGTCATTCGAAAGGTCGCTAAAATATGCTACAATGCTCTTTTTGCATCGATTGAATCTTTGAGTCTCCCCATTGATAAATCAATAAATCAAGGTACATTTCCATGTATATATTGGGATGTATATTTCTGTGTAATCCCTCGCATTGATAACAAAAAGTCCTCAGTGTTTATAGCAGGGCACGTATACAGATATACATATACAGATGGTGAAATACGCATTGTCAGTGGTTGTATTCGATCGCCCCTTATATCATATTTAAATAAGGTTGTAAAGCATTGTTAGTCTTACTGCCTGATGACAAAAATATCGTGAGATTTTTATTTGCAACTACAATTTATATGTCTAGTGTTTCACCTTCTGGATGAATACATATGTATACATCATTTATAGATGTAAATATTGGTATGTATATATATATACATATATATAATTGTATGCTCTGAGTATCAAAAGTTTAAAAAATATATAAAAGCTTATGTTTCTTTTGTTGCGCGGATTGTCTTATCAATCGAATATTGTAAATTCTGTACATTTCATTTTACAAGTCTTCTGTTTGACTTCTTTGATACTTAGCAAACTCATGTCGGATTTGTTTGCGATTTTTAAAGAGTTCTCAGAGAAGTTTTGCGTTGTGTTTAGATCTGTGATCGAAATCCATGTCATTTCCACACTCCAAACATGCTATTTTGTATCGATTTGCGTTACCTTTATATTTTGGAGGCATTTTCTACAGGAACTCTTAACTAATCTACTATGTACTATGAAGCTTGCTCTTTTATATAACATATGAGCGTGGAACTTATTGATAAGTTGTAGTTTCATTGGTTTGGAAGAGGAAATAACGTATCTGGTTTTGTGATGTAATTTTCTAATATGAATACTGTTTCAGGGAGGAGATTTAAGAACGAATCAAACTACTATTTCCTGAAAAAAGTTGATTTTCATTAAGATATTTATTTATCAACCCATCAGTAGAAATATTCATAAGGATATTTCAGCTGATAGGTTTCATGTTTTTTTTATGCGACTGTTTTGTAAACAACCAAACCTCTCATCCTCCCAACTTTGGAGCAGCTTTAGGTGAGGCGAATTTTGACCACTATCATTTAAGTATTTTAGGACAACGATAACTACCTTATTGGCACTTAATCCACCGGTCCTAATTTAACGTCGGCTCTTTTTCCACCGGTTCTAAATTTGCCAGACTAAAAAATCAGCTTAACGCCACTTTGGGCGTTCAATCAATTACAATTATACCACTTTCTTTCTTGCTTTCTTCTTCTTCACCGTCGGATTCTATCCAAATCGGAAAGGGCCCTTCTCGCAAAAGGTCATCTTTATCCGGTCCGGACGCGGGAGTTCTTCATTCCCTTCTTCTCCTTCCTCTCGTTCTTTATCTTTTCCTTCTTCTACTTCTTCATTAAAGAAAGTTTCCTTCATTTTTTCAATTTGAGTTCGCACTAGCATTTCCATTTTTGAAAAGATGGCTTTGTTTTCATGCGCGAAGTGCATCATGATAGGTACCTCTAATCCGCGTTCGGGAATAGGCGAAATCCTTGGCGTGGTATTCGAAACTGTTCCTGTCACTGAACCTCCTTCTTGTATGAAATAAAAAAATGAACCTCAACAATTCTCTAGGAACATGCCCAACTGTCACAGGTCTAATTTGGTCGACTCTCTTTGTGGTAATTCGACAACAATAACGGTCGTTTTTAATAGAATTATTATTAACTTCTTTCAACACAACAACCGCCTGCTGTAATTTTATGTTTCTCCTGGTAGTGTTCCAGTAAACATGGTAACCTCGACTTCCAATCTCTTCAGGGAACGAATACATTGTTCCAAAGAGTCGAAATAAAAAGATACACTGTTGTGTTGTAATCTGCTTTTTTAAAGATACGAATTTTATTGTTGTTATTTTAACTCTATTGTTAAACGTTAATGATTCGAATGTAATTTGATACTTGAGTACTCTCCTCCCTTGCTCATATAAACATATTCCAACATCATTAGATTGTAAAAGATCTAAGAAGGAGATTTTTTAGCAATGTTGCGAAATCTTGGAAATCTTGTTTGTGATTTTGTTGAATTGTCCATTTTTTTTAACGTGGTTTCTTTCGTAACATACAGAGGACAGCTAGATGGATACAACAAAATATTTTAAGAAATCTAATGATAAGCTAGATGGCCGTGTACGTAACTCTCATGTTTCGTGTCAATCAACATCCTCTGTGCTTTCAGCAGCAAGAAAACTTAACAGTTTGCAAGAAGAAGAAGATCGTAAAAAGACAAGATAAATCCTACCTGAACACGTTACAAAGGACGTAGCTTACTATGCATGGAAAAATGAAATTCCAGAGGAGATGGGCTGCAAAGAAATATCCGGATTGCACATTTAAAAGAGAGACTGTTAGGGAAGCTGAAATATCAGAAAACTTTTGAAAATAATAATGTAGAAAATGTTTTCACTTTGAGTCGTCTAGGAAGACCGTCCAAAATAAGTGATTACCTGAAATTAAATCTATCTAACATAATTTAAGGACAAGTGGCGGAGCAGTCACACGCACAACTGTGATAGCGATTGGAAATGGAGTACTGAAAGCAAGATGCCCCGAAATTTTACTAGAGAATGGTGGAAGCACGTCACTTAGTACTGAATGGGCAAGAGGAATTCTTAAATTGATTGGACCAAAGGGAGCTACACGACAGCTAAACGAGAAATGAACCCAGCCCTGTATGAAGAATTAACATTTTCTTTAACCTTTTTCTTCAAGATGGTTGTTGATTTTTACCAGTACAATTTATTTATGGGGTTGCTACTGAAAGATGCCACCCAAAGGTCAATTTTCCCCAGTCATTTTATATAACCCATTCTCCAAATCATTGGTCGAATGAAGGGAATTGCATTAGAGTTCCTAAAGATGATATTCCCCTACATCAAGAGCAAACGAAAGGAACTAAATCTTCCTGAGAATGCAAAAGCTATGCTGATATTTGACGTTTTTAAAGGACAGACAAGTGGTGGTGTCAATGATTTGCTAAAGCTGAATAACTTCATCGTGGTACATGTGCCGAACAACCACACAAACCTATTCTGGCCTTTGGACATTTCTTTGAACAAGAGTGCGAAATGCTTCATTACTGACAAATACCAAGATTGGTATGCAGAGAAAGTTCTTCAACAGCTGAACAGAGGAGTTGCCGCTCGTGATGTTAAAGTGGACGTGAAGCTGATTGTCATGAAACATTTGCATGCCAAGTGGATTATTCAGATGTACCAACACTTAAAACGATCCAAAAATATCGTTATCTCGGGCTTCAGAAACGCCCATACAACTGAAGCCTTTAACGAAGCAGAACAGTTAGCCAAATTATGCGAAAACACTTTTGCTGAAATCGATATGTTGACAACCTGAAGCTCACATCTCAAAAGGAAGAACATTAATATGAAATATTTTTTTAAATTATTATTATTTTGTTGATATTGGAGGAAGAAAACTTATAAGACGCAATCAATTAGTTTCAATTCGTTTGCCTTATGTCATACAACTAAACAAAAGTCTATTTCCCCTATGTATACTATTTTCAGTAAAAAAAATTGAAAAAATAACGACATTTTTTGCCAATTTGCCCAAAAATTTGGCCTTTAATCCGCCGGCCCTTAATCCGTCACCCCCCAAAATGACGCTATTTAGGGCTGGCGGATTAAGAGCTGGTAAGGTATTTAAGAACGAATCAAACTTCTGCTTCCTGAAAACAGTTGATTTCCGTTAACACATTCATCAAACCATCAGCCGAAATATCGATTAGGACATATTTCAGATGATGGATTTTATGGTTTTTTTATGCCACTGTTTTGCAAACAACTAAATCTCTCATCCTCCCAACTTTGGAACAGCTTCAGCTGAGGCGAATTTTGGCCACTATCCTTTAAGCATTTTAGCACAACGATAACTATTTCAGAATTACCGACGAGTTTTAACGTTAATATAATTTTTACTTTCAACGTGAAAACCTACAGACAGCTTTCGCAAAATGTTGAGCGATCACACAGCCCTATTTCTGAGATCTCTGCCTCGCTTGCCGCAACATTGTCAAGTTGGGCATGCATCTCAACCTGAAAATATTTATTTGTGAGTCCAAAGCATGTAAGCTGTGTTTTTCTGATACAGGATGTTAATGATGTTTAACATTACTATTTGGAAAAGGCGTCGAGCGGCCGACCTGACAGACGTTGGATGAAGGGCGAAGAAGAAGAAGATTTGGAAAATTTCTTAATTTGATATTTTTTCCGTTTGGAGAGGGCAGATTTTAACACGTGGCCATCAAGAAGGGGAAGAATGTTATTTTTACCTCCTTTTCATAAAGAGTCTAAGCTTTCGTTTCTGCAACACAACTTCGAGTTGCGTAAATTGATCTTTTCAACGTCGAAAAAAAAAAAATTTCTCTTGAGAAAGTGATAGCCCAAGCAGGCTGCTGAAAACTACTACCACAATGTTAAGACCAAATCACATTTTGAGGCAAGGATTGAGAGAAATAAGGAAAGTGGCCCAATTAAGCAAAGGAGTTTCAACAGCTGCAAATACGACTTGTATCCTTTTCCAAATTTCAATCGCGTCATTTTCGTTCGCAATTGTTTATTTCTTGCAGAGTTTTAGAGGTTGTGTTGTTAAAGGAGCACTTTGATTGTAGTTAGGTAAGGATCGGCGGTATTTAACTTTTGTACTCCCACATTGATTTAAAAAATGCCCACACGAGTAGTTTTTAACTGGGACAAACAAAACCTTGAACTAATCCTTGTTTTTTTCTCTCTCACTCTGTTAATCGTAATTACACCAGTGTTCTGACTCACTAAACAGATTTGTTAATTGATTGTTCTGTGTCGGAAGCATCAAACGGCAAGGCCAATGCATAGTATATAGCCCTCATATAAGTCCAAATGTTTATTCCTTGTTGAATTCGTGGATTTATGCATTAAGTTTGGCCCAAGTTACTAGTAGTCTGGAATGGTTTGTGTTTTTAATAGAGGAGGAATCGACAGTAGCCCAAGCGTTTCACCAAACGCAGTAACCCCAGATACATGTATTACCATCCACTAAAGCTGAGCCCAACCCCTAACCATAAAATACATCTGACCGTCATCCCTCCCATTTTAAGGTAACCCCAGCATAAACCTTGCCATTTGTTTACAAATGAATGTTGAATAACATTCTTCATTCTCCTGTAAAATATTTTATGTCAAGTAAAGCGGAAAAATCTTGCCAGTTGGGTTAAAACATTAAAAGTACAATTTAAGGTATGCCTCTTCATATGCAAGTGTAGCAAAAATTATCGAAGGCAAGATGAAGGAAGGCAAAGCAGCCTACTGAGTTGAAAACCAGCATTCAAATTTCACCCAGACAAGAAGAGATGCGTTAGAATGCAACTCATACTGAGGTTTTAATTTGCGGGGACACTCAATAAAGTGTTTGAAAGAACAGTTGATCCTTAAGAAAGTTGCTAAACATTAATGATATGCAGTTAGTATTATGAAAAGGATGCTAGAAAAGTATTTTACCAAGTAAAAGCAACTAAGCAGTACTTTACATCTGCGATAGTGGTAACGAGGGTTCAATTTGAGAGTGCCTCTTAATCCACTGCATTTCTTGTGTACCCAGTCTGAATGTCCAGTACAGTAGATAGAATTCAATGCCTTTTTCAGAAACACTGCAAGGGTGTTTACCAGTCTTTCAATGTTTGGAGATTGACTCCACTGATCAAGATCTTCATTTTCCCCATGTTAACTCATCTTTTTAGCTTCAGTTTGAGCTCATCCTCCATATCAGCACTGATTACCAAACCATGTGCAGAAAGGTGGCTTGACAAGGAGGTTATGCAGAGATGCACCAGTGGCAGCCTATGGAATGACATTGGACAAAACACAATGGAGAGCTTTCATAAGGGACACCACTTCATCTATTGTAAGTACTGTCAGCAACAACCAAGAATTTGGTTTAATGCAATAAGTTTAAGTTCATCCAAATACCAGCTGCCCCAGATAACGTGATAAGATCCAACAAGCTGATACTCTGCAGTGCCAGAAAGCACATTCCCAAGGGTACCATAAGAAATATCTCCTTGCTGGATGCAAGAAAGTGAAAAACTCCTGAGATAGTTTGAATGGACTGACAATGAGGTGTTCAGAAATCAGCTCTTGATTTCCTTGATGACAAAGATGCAACACAGATGTGTTGAAACTATGAAGAGTCTTGACTTTAAGAGATCAAGTAGACAGGCATGGAGATTGCTGAAGAGGCTTGATGGTGGTGGGGGTAGCTGTAGGTGGTGCAAGGAGAAGAATAGTGATGTCCCAAGTAATTCACAATCCTACAGCTAAATTACCAGGTTTCCACACATGCAACAATGAAGAGTAGGCATCACCAAATAGGCTGATCTCTTGACATCGTCAAACACTAACTAACTTGCATATATGGGGCCTGTTGCCTTCTTCTGTCAGGTCCAGGTGCAACCTGGAGCCTCAAACCACTGACATTATAGTGCTGTGGTGCCCATCTACTGCATCAGAGGGTGACTTCCCGACCATATGTGTGGTCAAGATTTCAAGAACTGGTTGGAGACACTGGGGCAGAGGTATAACAGCACACAAAACCACTACTACTGCGATAGTAGTAGTAGTAGTTTTTTTGCATATAACAACTGCCAGTGTGTTCCACTGTGAAATGCACAAGATGGTACTTAAAGACCAATAGTGAATAAGAAAGGGCTAAGCATAGAACCCTGATTGTCTCCAACTACGTCCAAATACTGAATGGTTCCAGTATAGCTGGAAGCATTTAGTATTTAAGCAGCTACCCCAGATGGACAAGCAGCATTCCCAGTTTGCATCTTCTTGACATCTTCCAGTACCATTTCAACAGTCATGAGAATGGGAGGATCTACAACAGGATCAGCAGCTGAGCACTCTAAGTTCAAAGAGAAACTCTTGGTGTTAGAGGCATTCTTTGTGATGTTTTGAGGCAGCTTTCTTTGCCTTTTATCAATCCAGAGGTTGACCAAGTCATTTATTACATTTGTCACCAACAGTAACTTGATTTTCATTTCTCAATTGTTCTAGAATTTTGAAGATGCCATTCATATCAGTTTTGGTTTTGAGAACTTCTCTTCCTTAGCAGTCTTGTTAGGTGTACAGATTGGTTGTTTTTCATTATGTTTGGCCTGTAGGATTTGTTCTTTATCACCTCTTTGCTTCCATTCCTTCAAGCATTGCCTCTTTTCAGCAATAGCAGAGTTAACCTCATTGTTTCACCACCAAGTTTCCCTTTTGTGGCAAAGCTCCTTTGTTGTACAGGTCTCATTTGTTACATTTAGAACAGCTGTTTTTACTGGTTCCAGATATTTTCCTATAGATAAGTACCTTGTTAAGTCAATTCCTTCAGTGCCCAGGAGTGAAAGGTTTACAATGTGGTTTTGGTGATAGCAAACAAAGTTCACAGACCAAAGGTTTCTGCTTAGGGGACACATTCTTTGCTTAGTATAACCTTGATGCCCCTTACCATTTGGTTTTGTTGCCACACTAGAGTGAAATGAATCTGAGTTATTGTACTACCTGATTGATAAGTAATAAGGTGACTATCTCTTTTGACAAGAAAGGTATTCCTTATGACAAAGTCATTTGGAACTTTAAAATCTAGGACTGGATCATCATCAGCATTATGCTTATCCATACCCATATCACTATGGGGACCTTGCTATTCAGCCACTTCACTTCCAATATGCCCGTCCTAGTCTCCAGTTTGCGGGGTTGTCATAAAATGTTTCTTTTGTGGACTCCTTCAAACCTATTTGAATGGCATCTACAAACAAAACAGTAAGGACAATGCACTCAGCTAGAAGTTTGATCAATATGATTCTGTCTGATGTTCATTTGATGTCATGTACCTTGTCAACCCATATTTCAGCTAGAAATACTGTAATGCCACTAGTGCCTTGAACTTTGTCTAACCAGGAAAAGCTATGTCTGGTGTCTTTTGCAACAAATCTTGCAGAAGCTTCTCTCTACCTGACTTCTTGAACATATCAAAGGTCAATGTGCCTTCTTCAGTATGATCATAGTATGAACATAGTATGATCAAGGCAATGTTTTTACAGTTTAATGCCTTAACTAATGGAAACCTGGTTTAGTACAGGGGGCTGAATGTTTTTCTGGAGACACCATCTCACCAACATTGTTAACCTGGATAACAAAAAGTAATGATGTAGGATATTTGTTATGTTGTGAGCCATAAGCTTTTTCTGAGCTATCCTTTGAGGGATACTTCTCTCATTGTCTGAAAGAAAGCCAATATGACCTCAGAAAGGAAGAAAGACCCCTTCAAGAGTTTCTATTATCCAATGGATATCCTTTGAGGGATGGCCAAAGAGCATTACAAAAGACTAACAAGCATAACCATGAAGAAGAAAAAGAACCTGTAAAACAAATATTCCTTCCCTGTGTCAAGAGGGTTAGTGAACAGCTAAGATAAACTCTCCAATAGCATAAAATCAAGTGTTCATTTTTCACAACATCCAGCCTTTGTATATTTTTTTCAGTTTTAACATCATTTTCTCACAGCAATCGGGGCACAGATGGTGCCCTTCAGAGGGTCTTTGTTTTGGTAGTGAGGAATTTCTTGGCCGAATGCCCTTCCTGACACCTACAAATGTTTTTTTTTTCTTTTCCAAAGTTCCAAATTCTCTTTGCCAACTTGGGCAATCAAACCTGTGCAACTGCACTAACGATTAAGCCATTGCTCCCCTCAAAGCCAAAGGAACTATTTTCACTAAAGAGAGAAGCAATATAGTTTATAGACATCAATGTAAGGACTGCCCCTACAGTACAGCAATCACATCAACAGCATATATTGCACTTTTCCAGAAATATGGCTTCCAGCATTACAGAAAAAACACAGCATACATATGATAGGTATGGCACCACTCCTCAAAACAACTCAATCCCTGTCACCAAGCATGTCTGCACTATCAAAGAACAAAATAGCTATACCTAATTACTTCAGTAGCCCGAAGATAGGAGAATATCTCTCAAAGCATAACTCAGAAAAAGTTTATTGCTCATGACATGATAACTATCCTACATCACTGTTTTTGAAACAATGATGACATAGAAAGTTACTTGTATCCACAGATGTTGCACATCCACAAGCTGTTAGGTGCTGGACAGATGCATCATGGATTTGCCTTCAGCATTTTGAAATCAGAGTTTACCATTTCCCAAACAAACTGCCTCCCAAGGGTATACTAAGCTTCGTCTATCCATGAAAACAGTGTTACCAAGCCAGCACAGGAATCAAATAGGGTGCTCTCCTTGTTCAAGGGGTTCTAAGGGCCGAGTTGAACATTATACTCAGGACATAATGCAAGGGTTCAGGTTTAAGCCTGTTGGTCTTTGTAGTAATAATGGGGGAAATTTCTAAATCAGTAAAAAGAAAGACTACCAGGTGAAACTAAAGAGCTAAAAGAAATAGGTGAAATCCCCTGTGTATTCTGTATGAAGGGCATCAGGATAAGTTAAATTCTGCACAGATGCTGTGGTAAGTGATGCCTTAAACAGGAGTGGTGTAGTAAAGAAAGAAAATTTGAATAGAGTGGTAGATTTTGAATATGAAAGATCCAAGGGTAATATAATTGTTCATCAAGTGAGAAAACAAAATCATTTGATGGATGAAGTGAAGAGGTTTTTTATTTAGGTGATGTGATTGAAGTTAATGGAGGTTGTATTGAAGCAATTGATTCAAGAATAAAAGCAGCTTGGTCTAAAAGGAGGAATTTTGCACTTTTGATAATAGGAACAGTTTTTACTAAGTATATAGATCAATTGTAAGATCAACTCTTTTGTTTGGTGTGGAAAATTGGCTCAGATCAAATTTAAATGCTGGAGAGAACAGAAAGTATAATGTTCAGGTGGTTTTTGATGCCATTTTGTAAACATACTTATTGAAACTTCATGATTTGTATCAGGTATAACTGTGGCAGCAAAATAAGTGGGTATTGTTTACAGGTCACAAAACTTAGTTTTTGGAAGTATTGGAAACAAATTGACTATGGAAGACTTATTAATGTTGATGCATTAATAATAATTAATAATTGAAAGCATACCTTCCATATTTTAAACCATATTTTCAGCTTTGAAGACTTTTGAATATTCTAAAATACATACTTCTATTTTTTCAAGAGAGCTAAGGTCTGGTACTGCAATGTAGCCCTTTCTTGGTGTTGTTAATGTACACAAAGACGAACATGGGGATCAAGTACTTTTTGTAGAGGAATACCTTGTGAAATTGGACCAGCTTTTGATGAATCTGTACAAGAAATTTTGAATTAAAGGATTTGTTAAACTTTCTTTCTAAAGCAGGTTTTGTTTGGCATCATAAAATCAGAAATTTCAACATTGAGTTGTTTTTCTGTATTGCCTCTTACTCTAGTGCAGAACTAGCATTCAAATACCTATCAACTGTAGAATAATTTAAGATGAACTGTCTGACAATAAGGTATGCTGTTATCAATCCTTGTTCTTTAATTGTATCATATTGCAGTTTAGGCAGTACACAAATTAAATGTTAACAAGGGATTAGTTTAAGTGATTCTTCTTTATAATAATTGTAAGAAATTGTTTGTACTAGCTATTGATGTTCATGTTGCAGAAAATAGTGGGTTTGAGTAACAGGCATTTGAAATATGTTTATTTTTGCTGCCAAAAGGATTATATGTTCCATTTCCAATGCAATCTTAGGGACTAAGGTGGTCTAATGGCAGTGACTTATTTATATAAGCTTGATTTTCCCAGTATGTTTCAGAGTGAATTTTCATTCTGTTTTACATTTTATGCCCTTAAATTAACTCAAGATCCAGTAGTGATCACTGTGCTTACGAAGAAGGGATCTATTAGACATGTTGGAAGTGTAAAGGCATCAGAAGTTTTATGTCGTAGAATACTACCAGTAATGACACTAGATTATGTGTGCATTAAATGACAACTATGTAAATTTTTAGGATTATTTGGTTTGTAAAAAAGTCTGTAGTGAAAATGAAATAGGCCACATAGTGGAAGATACATTTTCTTTGATGAAATTTAGTAACAGAACCAGAAAAGAATGTCAAGAGAAGATTACCAAAATATGGTAAGAACATTCATTTATCAAGTTTTATAATTATTTACTAAATTTGAAAAATCCTTAATATAGATAAGGAGGATTAAGATTTATACAAAAGTGAAGAAATTTTAAAAATTAGTGTGCAATAAACTGGATTCTAACCAATGTCTATTGATATGATAAGCAGATGGTCTACCATCGGAGCTATTGGCACTGATTCTTAACCATATCATTTTTGCAACTCTATCTTTCATTTAAATGCATCATTCTTTCCCTAGATCCATACCATTGGCTATCTCACCCCAATCTAGCATATAGGGCTGAACAACCCACAGAATGATGATCTCCACATACAAACATGGCAAGGAAATTTTGAAAGTATTACATTATAGATGGAGAAGATGGTTACTTACCCTACCACTTGAGCTATTGATGCTAATTTTTTTCCAGATCATCTTTGTAGCCATACCTGTCACATGAGTGTCTTTCTTTTGATACTTCCTGTCACACATAAACTGATATTGGGATGAGCCTCCCATTTAATGAAGACTTTCCTTCCAGGATCAGATCAACTAATACTAACTTTCATGGAAGATGGGGAGATTGTGTAATTAACAATATGGACTGAGATGATTCAGAATTGCAGAAAAGTGACAAACATCTATGCACCAAATTGGAATCAGATAAGTGCCTATCGCTGTTGGCATCAAATGCTGTACTACCATAGGTATTAGCTCTTATTCTCAATTAGATTATTTTTGCTGTGATATGGACCTGGGAAAGAATGGTCCAGTCGTGTGGGAGATGTTTCTTATGTTCAGCTGGAACAAGTACCATTGCTTTGCCTTGTAATTGTTTTTTCCATTGGTCAGTCACACCATTCATACTGTAGTCCAGATGCCTCATTATCAAAAATAACAACAAAAATTATTATTCTTATTTTGCTTCTGTTAATGGTGTATGTAAAACATTAAGGACTCGAAAGGAATATCTATTAGTGGAATAAATGTGAACAGCATCAGATATGCAGATGACACAGCATTGACAGCAGACAGTGAAGAAAAACTTCAAAAGATTGTGGATATAATTGTAGAAGAAAGCAAGAAGTAAGGTTTGGAGATAAACAGAAAGAAGTCATTTGTGATGGTATTTTCAAAGAAGAAGGAGATAAGATGTAAGATCCTAGTTAAGGGCCAAGAACTGGAGAAAGTTTAACAATTTGTTTACCAGGGTAGTATGGTTTCAGTAGACACTAGATCAGAGGTGGAAATAAAGAGTAGAATTGGCCTTGTGAGAACAAACCACAAAAATTTGGAGAAGGTTCTACAGTCAAGTAGTGTGTTGATCCAAACTAGAAATAGGCTTCTTGAATGCTACATATGGTCAAGTCTACTACATGGCTGCAAGAGTTGGACTGCTACTAAAAGTCTGGAAGACATGACTAGAGCAGTGGAAATGTGGTTTCTGAGGAGAATGTTGAGGGTATCATAGACAGACAGAATAACCAATGTGGACATTTTGCACAAGGCAGTTACTAGTACATGTTTATTACAGACAATCATGGACAGGCAGATTAAGTTTGTAGGGCATGTGATGAGGGAGGAAAGGCTTAAAGAGGTTGTGTGAATGGCCATGAAGAAGGAAAGAGATCAAGGGGAAGACAATGAACTATGTACTTGGCATAGTTAGAAAGTGCAACTGGTTGTAGACCCACTGTGCTTACTCAGGGTCTGAAGAACCAATTCTGGCACTGCACTCAGATTGATTGATTGAATGGTGTATGTTTAAAGACATACTGTTGTGTCTGAGATTTTGATTTGTAGTGATGTCTTGGCTTTTTTTCCTTGTTGTATGTTTTTCTTCACACTTAACAGGAAGACATAAAATATTAAGTTTCAAAAGAGAAATTTTTGCATAAGAGAAACAAATTTCAGTTTGAAGACAAATAAATCAAGTACTGTATTCATATTAACAAGTGCCCTTACCTTAATAAGCACCCCTCACCTATTTTGGAACCCAAGTTTTTGTCAGTTTGGAAACGTTGGTCACAATAATGGATGGAACATACAAGATGGGAAGCAATGCATAGCTAATGTTACTGCCATCTTGAACTTTTTACAAAAATTTTCTTTTCTTAACTGTGCAAAAAATAAGAACAGATATAATAATATTTATGATAATGATCTTGATAATAATGATGATGATAGTGTTAGTAATGATAGAAGTGATAGTGATGATGAAAATATACCTTTGTTCCATATCCTTTACTGCTGCTAAATTTTATTTGCATAAAAGTGGTAAAAGAACAAACAAATGTATTACAGACAGATGGATTAAGGGTAAAAGAGGGACTTTGGATTTGTTGCTTAATTATTCAATTACAGTCTTAATGTTTAATTATGAAATTAACAGTCAAAATAACAGTCTATAAATTAAGTAGAACATATTAGATGCAATGTGTTTTAGTTGCCTGATGATGGGAGAAGTATCTCTCAAAACGTAGCTCAGAAAAAGCTTACGACTCATGACATGATAAAGCTCTTACATCTATGGCTTCCTCTAAGTCCATAAAGTTCAGAATTTTCAAGATTATTAGGTGTTTTAGTTGTGTTTTTCTCAAGCATCTGTAATTGTAAATCTTGATCACAAGAAGAAAAATTTTGGTGCAGACATGTACCCCATCCCCCCTCCTGATATATTTGTGTCTAAATCAGCCAGTAAACATCACTATTCACTATAATAACTAATAACTGTAGTTAATATCATTTTAATACTGCTTCCTTTTTCTTTAATCTAGTAAAATTTGACTACCAAGATGCTCTCAACCTGGAGTCAAGACTTACAGAAGATGAAATAATGGTTAGGTATGAGAATGCTGACTACAAAGCCAAAAGTTGTATTCACAATTTTTGTTTTGAATAAATTATTTGAGTAAAAGAATGAAAGTTTCCTACTTTTCATTTTCCTTAACCCCAAAGGAAAATGTATTATAGACAGACCAAGCAAATAACTAATTAATTTCTTAACTTTACATGTTTTTTTTAACAAGATATTTATGTAAGAATCAGTAAATACAGAAGTATGAAAAATTATTATACATGCATATCCAATGTGGGTTGTAATTTTTTAGAATTTTAAGTGTAGTGCACCAAATATCCAGGCATTCCCTGCGTGAATTGCAGTGGACAAACCCACCTGCAGTGCAAGAAGCCATAACGTGTACTGCAGATGGAACATGTAGTGGCCAGGGTTTTGTTCAATGCTTCTGGCTAGGAATAGTTTTTGGGATTCAGGAGCTGGGTTACTGCATCCCTTCAAAGAGAAAATTGGTGAGCCCAGCTGCGTGGTGCCACCCAGGGTATAGTACCTAGCAGAGGACTTGGGAAGCCACTCCTTTTCTTGTAGATGTCTGATTCTCCATGTCTCCATAGTAGGGTTGATTGTGAAAGTTTGGTCCAGACTACTGAATGTTGATGATGCCTGCTGTCTTTCTTCAGTCTGGAGAGATCCCACACTGATGACATTTCCACTCTGGAATCATACAGGATGTAGAGTACAACAAGTTACAACAGCTGTTGTTAATGCATGACCTATGGCCAATGCATTACTTTTGTTACCATATATATTTACAATTAAAATGCATTTTATGAATTTTTTACATAAATCCATGAGAAACAAATGTGAACAGTGTACATTTAAAGTTTAAAGTAATTAGCCAATGCAAGTTATTTTAAATGTTCTACAAGTTGCCTATCAAATTCATCGTTTTAATTTTTACAATGTTTCACCAGTATTTAATTGAGTACCATTTTGCACCCATAAACAATCATGTAGGTTAAACAATCAAAAACTCACTGCCACAACAAAGTGTCAGTATCCCATATCTGTGAAAAGAATTGAAGTTAAAAGCAATTTTATAAGGTATAATTATCACAACAGTTGTTATCATTATCCTAACCTTTTGCAGCAGCATTATTAGTTCCAACTAAATTGCCACATATTTGAATTCATTTGATATACCTAGCATGTATATGATTTACAGGTCCAAAAGCCTTCATCAATGATAATTACTGTACGTATTTACTTACTAATCTTTTACTGTCTTTTTTGTTGTGTATGCATGTTGTTTTGTTGTCATCACCAAAAGTTTCATGCTTGTTGAGGTTTTGAAATCTATTGTAATAATATTTTTTCCAATTTTTTGAGGTTTTAATGGCTATTTATAACATCCACTGACATTCACTTTTAAAACAAGAGTTTTACTAGTTTGAACATGTTTAAATGAATGTGTTTTCATCCCAAATAATTTTCTGTTATTTATACATTTCTTGTCAATTTCTTTTCAAAATGTAATGAGCTTGGCACAGATTATTATTTACACTTGAAACTTTCTTTTTTTCCATCAGGGACCAAGTGAGACAGTATGCAGATGATTGCCTGATGCCTAGAGTTCTAATGGCAAACAGGAATGAATGTGAGTTTTTTTAATGAACTGCAGTTTCACTGTTTTTTTAGGGTTGCCTTGTATTCATTTTTCAACCCTCATTTCTAGATGTTTGCTCTTCTGAGTTATATCACTGTTGGTGATCATTGTGACATAAAATAGTTGTTTTAGGAATACTCTCAGGTGTAAATATTGCAGGAAATACAGTACCAACAGCAAACAGAAAAAAATGTTATAAATTTACTATTTCTAGGGCAGATTTCTATTTTTTATTCACAAACGTTTTGCTTAGCAAAGTATACATTAGAAGACATCCCCAAAATAATTATATACTAAACTAGGGGCAAAGGTACAGAGGGACATAGGGGCAGAGGGGCAGAAGAAGTAGCAAATTTAGGGTCACCTCCCAATTTAAGGTAAATACCTCGTTTTTATTCATGAGAAAGGTGATTAAAGTTAAGCAGATTTTGCTTTAGAGTAACTTCTTTAGGGTCTTACCTGTCAGAGAAAGGGTTTAACATCAACAAACCATTTTTGGTACAATATTTACTCACTGAGGGGGTTATATTTTCACCCACATTTGTCAATTTGTCTGTTTTTGTGCAAAATAATTCTGAAAGTTATGAACAGATTTGGATGAAATTTGCTGTAAATGTTGATAGTAACACAAGGAAGAACTGACTACATTTTTGGCATTGATTGGGATCAATGTCTCAGTTTTTCGAGTTTTTACAGGTTTGGACAGTTTGTGTTGGATTATCCTTTGCTTCTGTTTGTTGCTCATTTGTGTACAATTCTTACTACTCTGAGTACAAGCCATGATAGCTTAGTTGGGTCCCAAACTGAAGATCAGAAGTTTTGTGGTTCAGTCCTTGGTCTCAACAGTATTATGTTATGTCTGGTTTGTTCATGTGTGGCAATATTTGGTAAAAAATCTTAGTATGGGAGAAAATATGCTGCTTAGCCCAGGTTTGCACTCTCAAAGGGCATTTCTAGTTGGAAGTGATTTAACTAGTAAAAACATTTTATGGTAGAACTTAAAGCTCTTGTTCTTGTGGCATCAAATTGGATTTAAACCAGTGTCAGTGTTAGGGGTGGCCATACGTTCTAACAACTGAGCTGTTGATGTTCATTTTTAACAAAATCAATTTATGCAATCTTATCTTTCACATATACTACATAACCATTCCTTTTCATTGTATTATATTATTTTTTATAGAAATAAAAAACCCTAACCCTAACCCTAACCCTAACACTAAAGAAGAGCCATGAGTGGCACTGACAAAATAAAATACACCTAAAATATAATCATCCCAAAAGGGGAGTAGAGAAGACAAAAAGTTCAGCTTCTAACATTTGTTTCTTTTCAGCTGCCTGTCCGGAAATTTTTAAAGAAATACGACAGAGGAATGAGAGGCACTGATCAAAATAAAATAATCATACAATATAATCATCCCAAAATGGGAGTAGAGAAGGCAAAAAGGTTCAGCTTCTAAAATTTGTTTCTTTGCAGTTGCCTCTCCAGAACTGGTAAAGAAATACTGCCTTTGCAAAAGCATTTTCTTTTATTTTATGATAGCTGTGCAACTGGTACATCAGAGACCAACAAGGCTGCATCAAAGGAGGCACTGCATGCCTCTCTTAAAAGGGTGCACAGTAAAAAGGTCTTCCAGTAGGAGTGATTTCAAAGGAAAGGTGTTAAAATTTCTAGAAATGCCACCAGTATGCATCAGATAGCTCAGCAGATTTAAAAAATTGTTGTGTGGTCATTCCTTATTAGTGAGGATTATAACAGCTGTAAATCTTTGTTTCATCATCATAATAATTAATTTCAAGAAATAATATTTTTCTGTTTATTGTCAGAATTGAGTTGTCACTTGTATTTATATTTGAAAAGTCAAATTAATTTTTGTAAATTTATTTTTGAAAAAGTACAATTTTACTGATACTTTAATATACACAGCAAGTGGTGGAAATGGACAAAGTAATATAGAATTGGTGTTTGTTTGTTTCTTTGTAGAAAGGGGTTTTTCCTTTCTAATTTTCATTCCAAACATTTTTTGCTTTCTTTGCCAGTTTTAACGTCTTTTCAACACAAAGTCACAATACTTACTAAGTAACATTTTCTGTAGGAATAAATTGATTTTGAAAATTGAATCTATGAAATTCATCATTGTTTCATTAAAACTTAGAAGTGGGTATTTGGGTACCCACAAAATGAAAGGAAGCAATTTTAAAGCAACAGAAAGAAAAATGTAGGATATTAGTTTAGAAAATATTAAGTGATAGTGTCTGTTGATTATGGACAATGATAATTATGAAACTTGAAAAAAAAGCTGTTAGTGACTTGAAGGCTTTTTATATTTTTTGACATTGTAATGTTAATATTGCAAGGTTAGTCATCATGTCTATCATTATTATCATTATCTCCATGGTACTTATAAAATAAGAAAGGTTATGATAAAATACCTTCACCCCTTTTTACTATCTAGCAGCCTGGATAAAGGTGGAAATAAACCTGTGAGATAGCCTTTGTATATTAAATAAAGTTCCATTGTTCAGACCTTTTGTATTTGCTCTTTTTGTTGTGGCTAGTTGCTTTGAGTGATGCTTTTATAGCAAAATAAAGGCGATTTTATTTCATAAACATACTGAAAACTATGGTATCATTAAAAGTTGTTGTTTTCTGTTGTAAACTATTTCAAATCTTTTATTCCTTTGTTGCTGTACAGAAATGTGAAGTTTGAAATGCAACATGGAGAGTGATGGATACTGATTAAAGTTCCACTTTGTTTGTATTTGTAATGTAGAATTTTCCAAATGTCATTACAACACTATACTTTATCAGAAGTGATTTTCACTGATCATATTGCTATTTCCCTAGATTTTGACCGTGATATCATGAATGAAATGGGAAGTCTTGGAATCCTGGGCTGCACTCTGGAGGGTATGTTAATTATGTGCTTTAGAATACACATTATCAATCTTTATTTTGGGGTTGATATAGTTACCTACATGATTGTTTTAAATTGATATATTTTAAACTTTCATAAGGGGTCATTTCTTTCTTGGGGGGTTTGAAATTTTTAGGGGTAATTCCCTGCCCCCTTTTTCACCCACGGGAATGACCTACATATCCCTACTGTGGGAAAGTATGGTTGCATTAATTTTACTTGATCTGCGTACAATAGACTTTTAACCTTAATTGTAGTTTTAAAGCTCCACGTTTGATAGGGAGGGGTTCATATGTGCAGACCGGAATTAGCTGGGGGGTGATTGATAACATTTTATTCAGATAGATTAAAGAGAGAGAATTTTAGAGATAATACTCTGCGACTAGTATCATCGGGAGGAGAGGAAAAGTTTCATGAGTAATTCAGGACCACATTAAATGATCAAACAATTTGGGCCTAGTCAGGCTGTGGTCCTCCCTCATTTGAAGCATTTTTTAAGCATCGCTAAATATATTGGCATTTTCACGACTTATTACTGGAGCCTTTAGCACTGATTTGTGATGAAATCTGACTGTAAAATTGACAGGCGAATTCTTCATTGCATGTGCAGGTTCAAAGACACTTCTACCTACTTGGATTACCTTCGTACAAAGTCTTTCGAGAAGACGAAAGTTGTGCAAGTTGCAGATCTAGGTTGACAGATGCCTTAGTGCTGTTTTGTGTCTCATACCTGCAACTTTTTTCGTCTCCTGTCAAAAGAGAGCTTGGTCTACACAACCGTTGTGGACTTTATTTCTGAGCGCTCTTAATGTTCCATAATCAGCAAAAAGATTTTTTTCTCTTTTGACATCCAAAAAAAGTTGGGTTTTTTTCGTTGTTTGCACAAGCTTTATCATTTCCAATTAGTATTTACTTAGTTAAGCAGGACTAAAAGGTACTTTTAGCCCACACCTGCAACTGGAATGCGTTTTAGACATCCAGCTCTGAAATATTTCAAAGTACCTGGGGGTTAAAGCATCACGTCTTTCGTACGTCGGAAACACCTTTTGAACTTTCCCCCACCTGATCCACGGAACTTACAACTTAACCAAGCTGCAACCTGTACAACGTTATTCCGGTCAGGAGAACAAAAAGACTTGTATTTGGAGTCGAATGAGTAAAAGCAACATGGCAGAGCGAACAAGCGTGAACATGAATGACCGCAAGCGGTATCTGTAAAAGAGCTCACTGCTCATTTATATTGTAGACCGTATTCGTACACCTTAACCTTACCAATCATTCTGGTCACATTCTTGACTTACCTGAAGGCTCATCACACATTTGCTTGTTTTGTGTTATACCTAGGGGTCCAACATTGTCAGCAGATGGGGGTGGGGGGTGAACCAGCCTTGCGAGCGAGCCAGCAGGACAACTACCCACCTGCTAATATCTGACAAGCACCGAACGATTAATATTAGTAGAAGGGTCGTATTTTTTAGTCTCAAATGTAATTTTCGATTTTACATCCTATGGATGACTACCTCATATGGTACAACTATTTAAAAATTTAAAGCATTTCATCTGTTTAAGTGAAGGATACCAAGTGTTTTAAGTATTCACCTCCCTTGCCTATATTATATTCCCATTCAATGTGTTGATCATATTTTCCATCAGTTTTCTTGATATCCCTTGCTACTGTGTTAGCCTCACTTCATGTCTGGCATCCCAATCGGTTTCTTTCTGCCTCCGCACTTCTTCGCCGTGTTGTTTTTGGCCGATCCCTTTTTCTTTTCCCTTCTGGAGCCCACGCCAGTGCTACTTTAGAGTTATCATCTGGTGGCTTCCTAAGAGAATGCCCTGCCCGTCTCCATCTTCTCTACCAAATTATCTCTCTCACTCTTTCAGTGCTGTGGTAAATATCATCATTACTGATTTTCATGGGCCAGAAGATGCGAAGTATCTTCTCTAATCATTTTTTCTGTAATGTTTCTAATCTGGTGGAATCACTTGCATTTAACTTCCACATTTCTGCTCTAAAAAATAATTCAGACATCACGTTGCTGTTAAATATTCTGACTTTGTTTCTTCTTGCTGTACTTTGTAGACTTCCACAGGGGTTAAGCATGACAAAGGCATTTCTTACTAAGCCTGG
Source organism: Morbakka virulenta (assembly GCA_003991215.1). Classification (NCBI taxonomy): domain Eukaryota; kingdom Metazoa; phylum Cnidaria; class Cubozoa; order Carybdeida; family Carukiidae; genus Morbakka; species Morbakka virulenta. Next base: position 180,228 of record RDPX01000047.1, on the reverse strand, counting down.
TCTGTGTTTGATGTCTTCTGTTGCACCTCCGGTCTTGTTGATGACAACACCCAGGTACGAAAAGTTGTCAACATCTTCGACATTCTTTCCCTGGATCTCAATAGGACTTGTTTCCTTGTTGTTGATCCTCAGCACCTTGATCTTTTATGTATTGACTCGGAGTCCAATACTGCCAGCATGTTTACATAACCTCTCAGTTTTCACTTGTATATGTTGGCATTTGCTAGATAAAGAGGGAAATGTCGTCAGGATAGTCCAACTGTTCTAGCTGGGAGGTAAGCTTCCACCTCATGTCTATTACAATGCAATCAGACATTTATGAAAGTATTAAAAATAGTTATAACAATTGGCATGTATATATATATATATATATATAAGAGGTAGCAAACAGTTAATTGTTTTTGGTATTTCGTATTTGTCATACAAAAAGGTTTTGGATGTGCTGGTGTTTCATCTGTAACTTATGGCTTGATTGCTCGAGAGATTGAGAGGTAAGTTTCTAAATTGCTTCTTTCTTTAACGTAGATTGGAAACCAAGCTAAGTATTTTACATTTAGCGATGTTCCTCGTGCATATTATTCATTCTTTCTTTTATTTTCGTTTTTACGAGTTTGATTTTCATTCTCTTTTTAACAATTTCATTTTCTTTTCCGTTTTACCAGTTTCATTTTCTGTTCCATCTTTCTTCTCCATTTCACCGAAGCTAGGATTGTCATCATGTTGACATTGCGTTTACAATACTTTTCCTTGCAATCATATTAATTCAAAAAGAAAGACGTTAAAAGTTGTGCTGATTTATAACTAGTTCCTGTCAAGTTGTGTGATGATTAAGGGCGCCTTGTCGACCAAATATGTTAGATTAATTTATTTTGGGACTTGTACAAACTTAGTTATTATTTTTTATTTATTATATTACATTGTTATGTTTTAGTAGCTTTTGGAAGCTAACTGTTGTTGGCAGGGTTTTGTTTGAAATGTGATAGACTGGAACACTTCCTTTTCTGAACGAAAAGATTGACCAGCAGTTTGATATCGTGTCAATAGGCTGACCTGTCTGATTTTTGATTATGATTTAGTTTACCCGTGACAATTTACTGCCATATATTACACTTGCTGACTTTCTACCTCTGCATTTCTTCATGGAAAATTTGTAACACTTGTAACACTTTATGGGCATATAAGAAAATTTGCTTCACCTATATCTCAGTACTCCGATGTGATTTATTACGCCACCGGTACAACTTTTTGTTTTGTACGGTCATATGGCAGATTTGTACGTCCCTTTCCCCATTATCACGACATAGCGAAATTACACCACCCATAGCCTTTTAAAAACTGTTGCAGTAATTATGTACTGAAATGCACAAAGGAAGACCGAAGACCAAACTGCATTATTGAATAGAACATTTAATATTCATTATATTGTTGTTGTTTTCTGTTGGAGACCCTTACTATTTTGTTTTGTATTGTAGAGTTGACAGCAGCTATAGATCTGCTATGAGTGTGCAGTCTTCCCTTGTCATGTATCCGATTTATACCTACGGAACAGAGGAGCTTAGGGAAAAGTACCTTCCCAAATTAGGTAAATTCATTTTCCACAAGTCACCTTATATGGGTGATGTCATCGTCACTGTTATGGTCTGCTGCCTAGCAACGTTCTTTTTGTTTTTTTTTTGCTCCCAGTATACGTCTGTTTTTCTGTATGACTTTCTGTATGTATGTATATAAGTATGTGTGTATGTGTGTATGCATGTATGCATTTATTTATGTGTATGTGTATGTATTTATTTATACATACACACATTTGTATATGTATTACCCAGTTATATACCGAAGGATTGACCTTATGTATGTTGAAGCGCCATTAAAGTAGGAAATAACTTAAAACTATTGTGTAGGTATATCTACAAACACAGATGTGCAATGCACGGAAACAGCCTCCAGACAGACATAGGCCGATTTATATTAAGTTTAGATCTTGTCATTACACCAGGAACAGAGGGTAGAAGTTCAAGAAAAGTCCTTAAATGGCAGCTATAGATTATAATGTGGGACACGTGAAATGCATACGAACACAAATTGTTTGCCGTCAATGGTAAAAGGTCAAATGAAGCTTGACTTTGATCAACACCAAACCAGCATTGCAATTCCCAATATTAATATATACTAGTAGTTAGTTTACGTTACACTTTTCTAAGTGTAACGAGTGGAAATTTGGTTACCAGTTAGTTACTAGCATTTTCATACTACTAGACTATGATTCTTGTAAATCTACAAGATAATGTACTTTTAAAAGTTTTGAATAGTATTCTAAGCATAAGTATAACGTATTGTTACTTGGGATATACAGATTTGCTGTACCTCATCGAGGACAATTTTTGTTGGAGTTTATCTTATTTTTCTAATCGAAGACCCTGGCTATTTTTGTGCACGTGTTCTATGGCTGTTGATATAAGGCAGTAACAATTACCTTTTGAAATATCAGATGCATTTCAGATTGCCTAACAGCCAATATTTGCTTAATAATTAAGTTTGGTACTGATTGACCATTTACTCCTAGAGTAGGTATATCATAAGCCAAATTTAAGCAATGAAGTCGAGAATGAGGTAATAGCATTTGGCTCTTTTGTCACAACATCCTACTGGCCAAGTCTTTAAGGCACTGTACTAGAAATTCGCCCCATGTTTAAGTGCGAGGTCATCTGTGACTGGATGGATACAATAGTTTTGTCAGGTTTACTTTTTTCTCTTATTTAATTCAAGTTATAAAAATGCCTATGTATGTATGTATGTATGTATGTATGTATGTATGTATGTATGTATGTATGTATGTATGTATGTTTGTATGTGTTTATGTATGGCTAACTTACATAACAGCCTCAGTTTTTAATTTTATCCTTTTTCTTGAACATTAGCTACTGGTGAGTTAATAGGGTGCTTTGGGCTGACGGAGCCAAATCATGGGAGTGATCCAGCAGGAATGGAAACAAAAGCGGTTTATAACCCTTCTGGTAAAAGTTACATTATCAATGGAAGCAAGCAATGGTACGTGTATACGTCCTTTTAGTGAATTAAAAAGGGTGATCATAAGAACTAATTTGCTTAGCTGCTACAATGACCTATANGTATGTATGTATGTATGTATGTATGTATGTATGTATGTATGTATGTATGTATGTTTGTTTGTATGTGTTTATGTATGGCTAACTTACATAACAGCCTCAGTTTTTAATTTTATCCTTTTTCTTGAACATTAGCTACTGGTGAGTTAATTGGGTGCTTTGGGCTGACGGAGCCAAATCATGGGAGTGATCCAGCAGGAATGGAAACAAAAGCGGTTTATAACCCTTCTGGTAAAAGTTACATTATCAATGGAAGCAAGCAATGGTACGTGTATACGTCCTTTTAGTGAATTAAAAAGGGTGATCATAAGAACTAATTTGCTTAGCTGCTACAATGACCTATACCCTATTGGGCAAGAAAGAGAATTACGTAAAGTGATTGAACTCACGTGAGTTAAAATTTCTTGACCATTACATCAGAAAACATAAACTGGAGAACTTTTCCAGAGTGGCCGATTCGAAGTAGACAGAGGTAAAGCATCTGAAGATCTTTCAACGTCATATCTAGACCAGGAGAGAGCTATGGAATACCGCTCGAGACCAAGAACCATGACGGCGCATTTCAATGCAACAGTAAGTCTTCTAAGGTTTTTTCAAGCTGGCACCATGGAAGAAGTTACAATGACAACAAGTAACTTAAGTGTTTGCAGTTGAACTTATAAGTATTGGGGGTAGTTTATTACTCTTCTTTTTCTCTTTGGCCGAATCCCCTCCAATAATATTATTTTCTAAGAAAATAGATTGTTTTTGTGGTATCAAGTAACCTGTTTTCTTTTTCAAAACATAAGTTGCCATTGCTAAATAAAGATGCGTGGTTGCAAGTCTCAACTGAATTACTTTAGCACTTATGATAACCATTATTTATAACAGTTGACAAATCTTTTTGCACTCAAAAGCCTTTGAAAGTTCCATTCAACTATTATTTTGGCTATGGATAGCTATCTTACTTTACAATACAGGACAAAAATCGCCATACAAATCAAAGAAATATTGGAAAGTAGGTCTAGTGCCGGATATAATTCTTTGGAGTTAAAAGTGACAGTTATGTAAAAGATAGTTGTAATATTCGAATAGACGCATACCATTTTTCTGTTATTATTGATAAAGGGGTCTAATCGGTTTATTTACTGAATGTTACATGTAGTGTCAAGATATAGTACTGGATAAGTGACTATTATAAGATAAAAGATTATCCCCAAAAGACATTGCTCTGCAGGGAGATGCATATGGACAGAAACACATGCATACAAAAGTTGTCATGATAAAATAAAGTGAAACAGCAAAAGTTTAATAGTCAAAGTGCCAATTTATAGTGTACAATATCCTGAATACTAATTAGTTGGAAATTAATTGGTATATTGATACGTCCTGGTCAAGTTGGTTTTATTTTTTTTTGGAGGGGTTGGGGGGGGGGGAGGGGCATTTCACAATCAATTAAGGGTCTAGCCCATAGAATGAATTTCTTTACTTTGACGACAACAGTCAGCTCAAAATTGCACATGTTAAGCATCGAATTAAAATGTTTCCGCCTTTAAAACCTAGGTTTATAGTTGGCGTTTAACACCAGATAATAAAGGTGTACATATTTTTCTCTTGTTAATACTGTTTTAGTTGTCGGTTACTGTAGATCGTGGATGCACTAAAGTGGTAGTAAAACCATATTTTCTACGATTTGTCTTCCTTCACAATAAAGGATGATAACCATTTAAGTACAGAGGGTTAATTATAATTTTTTTTGATAGTGGTGGTGATGGTGGCGGGTCTATGTACTGTTAAAATATTTTTATTTGTTGGTTTCCGAATTGTATAACTGGAGTCATGTACATAATTTGTAGTTGGCCACTTAACGGATAAACTAATTGGGCACTGTACCTCTAGAGACCTGGCTGAGGCTCGAACTAGAAACCTTTCGTATGGTAAAACATTGATCTACCACACGGCTACTATTGCTTATTTAAAGAAAAAGTCAAACCCGTTACAAATTTCTGTACTGGATTTGTAATGCTGTAATACAGTAGTGCTGTCAGGTCCCTGGGTAGCAGGTCATGAGAGGAAAAATTCGTTAATTAGGCCCCAGAGATGTTGCAAAATGATTTTTTACCTAGGCGATACAGCGGATGCTTGAGGCAGGCTACAGGGTAGCACTGGAAGGAAATATGACCTGATCAGTTTTGGAAAAAATAACGTTAATGTTTACACCAACTTACTTAAATCCAAGATATTCCAATATTCCCGACAGAGTAGGATTTGAAGCTACTTTCTTTAGTGTAGCTGTACAAATTGTGTTGTCGGTATATCATTAGCAGCCGGGAGCAGTTTCGTGGTGTCGAGCAGTTTCGTGGTGTCGTGCAGTCTAATTCAGAGCACTTTTGGCCCCATATAGATTGTAATAAATAAGGGCTGTTGATTTTATTTCGTTAGAAAAATGAGTTTCAGAATCCGATATTCGTTATTAAGGGTAAGCCGATTTTTTATAGGCTTATCAAAAACTGTTGAAAATTCTAACTTCCCTGATCACATTTATTTTTAACTTTTACCGACCACAGAAATGCAAATTTATGTTGTTTATTATTTTTGTTTGACAGAACTCTGGGAGGATATTAAAAGTTTGATATTTTTGACATTGAAACTAAATTGTTTTTATCGTTACCATCCGTGCGTGCTTTCCTATTTAGCTTACTTTACACGAGTATTACTGACAAACGATGCCAGAATGTTAATATTCAATAAATATGTAACTATTCCTAAGAGTTTTAAACGGACTGCATTTGTGTGTTAAACATAAACATTGTAAATTGCTTCAACATTGTTAAAACTACCTGAAAACTAATCCTGAGTTTATCGAGGGTTTTGGTTAAAAGTTGGTAAATTTTGCGATAAACGTTTTGTGCCAACATTTTCTGGTTTCATAAAGCACCTCGTAAAAAGCAGACATACGACCATCTAAATATGTAAAGATGTGTGAGTCAGATTTTTGTCTAAACCTGCCTGTATATCGCTTTACTTTATCAGCAAAGAGTTTTTGTTTTTAATTTGTTGATATTTCAGGATTACCAATTCACCAATCGCAGATGTGTTTGTTGTTTGGGGCAAACTCGATGGCCAGATCAGGGGATTTGTATTGGAGAAGGTACCTCTTGATAATCATATTTTTTATGCCAGTTGTACTGTTGTTTTACTGTTTAAAGAACAGGCGTAATATTTTCATTACTCCTTCACTTTTAACGAGAGTGTATAAAATTGCTCACAGACCCACATTTGGCTGATGAATCAGTTCTTTTTTTTTATTGATTTGGTACCGAACTTGCTACTATTTTCTGAAAGTGTCAATCATTTTCTGATGATACTTAATTTAAATATTGACCATATTTTTTTCTATTTATATATATTTAAGAAATGGTTTGACTAATTCACGTACTATTTTGCTGACGTCAGCAATAACTGATATTTAGACCAAGTTCCAAATTTAAAAAGCATAGTATTGTATTTTTAATAGTTAAGTGATAGTTAGGTTCCTTTTTACCATTAAAGCCAAAATGTTTGGTGTATTCGGTGCCATACATGGTGGATTTATGCTTTGGTATTGTTGGAGTTACAGAATCACAAGAAGAGATGTTATAAATATTTGGAAAATTTTTTGTTTACCACAAAGTTCTTGCCTTTCTTTGATAAAACCTAATATTAATGACGTCTGCTTTTTAAAGTCTGTTATTAATGACGATGGTTAAAATATTTTTTGTACCTAAAAGAAACATATTTTTACACAGAAATGACACCAATAGCCATGATAAATACTTCATAAATTCTGTCTTGATGTCTCACTAATCCCTATTGATATACTCGTGAGAATGAGATATTGCAAACAGCTACTATTTAAAAGAGAAAAACGTAAAAATGTTATGGGTAGGAAGTAACGCCAGAAGAAAAACTAATTTATTTTTATAATTTCTTTGCAAGACCATTTATGTCCTTAGGTTTCTAAAAAAATCTTGTATGTATGTATGAGACAGTACAAAAGTGAAACCTTCATATTGTACTTGCCTTTTGTTGGTTTAATTTTGTTTTTATCAAAATAAAAGTGGCTATTATCATCATTATTTTGACGGTTATAATTATAATAATATTACAGAGCACTTAATAGTCTATATGTAGAAAATTCTGAACTTTATGGACTCAGTGGAAGCTTCTGAGCTCAGAAAAAGCTTACAGCTCACGACATGATAAAGCTCTTACAACTATAATCTATACCTACTTCGTCAGACCCCAGAACTTGGGTTTTTACCTTGTAGGATAAGACGTTACAATAGTTTGACCAAATACTGCCTAACTGACATTGACGTCGGTCTGTTTTCTTTAATAAAAGTGGCTTCATAAATTGGTGGAAGGAAAAAGAGCAGTGATTTTTAATACATAAGCCAGCAAGCCGTAAGCTGGTCAACCTGGGTTATTTGAGTTTTATTTGTGATAAAGTGAAGTAAGTTGCACGAGAAAGAATGCAAAACCCACAAAATGTTTGTTATTATCTTTACAAACCAAATTTACGAATTAAAAACAGATCACTGAAGTCTCATGATCATTACATATCTAATTTTTNTTGCTTTTTGTTGGTTTAATTTTGTTTTTATCAAAATAAAAGTGGCTATTATCATCATTATTTTGACGGTTATAATTATAATAATATTACAGAGCACTTAATAGTCTATATGTAGAAAATTCTGAACTTTATGGACTCAGTGGAAGCCATAGATGTAAGAGTTTTATCATGTCTTGAGTGTAACCTTTTTCTGAGCTCAGAAAAAGCTTACAGCTCACGACATGATAAAGCTCTTACAACTATAATCTATACCTACTTCGTCAGACCCCAGAACTTGGGTTTTTACCTTGTAGGATAAGACGTTACAATAGTTTGACCAAACGCTGCCTAACTGACATTGACGTCGGTCTGTTTTCTTTAATAAAAGTGGCTTCATAAATTGGTGGAAGGAAAAAGAGCAGTGATTTTTAATACATAAGCCAGCAAGCCGTAAGCTGGTCAACCTGGGTTATTTGAGTTTTATTTGTGATAAAGTGAAGTAAGTTGCACGAGAAAGAATGCAAAACCCACAAAATGTTTGTTATTATCTTTATAAACCAAATTTACGAATTAAAAACAGATCACTGAAGTCTCATGATCATTACATATCTAATTTTTTATTTTTGGTAATGATAGTTTTCAGAAGGCATTTTTATATCTATTTCATTTAAAGGAAAACTCTTTACTGCAAATGTCAAAAAGACCAAGTCCCACTTTTAAAAGTTAAAAGAATAAAACGATTTCCTACTTATGTTATGTACAGGGGTCAGAAATTTATTTCGATGCGATAGGAATCATGTTTGTTGTTGCATATTGCTGAAACCCATTGAGCGTACTTTTTAGCACTTCAAAACCATTTAATTCATTTTTCTTTTCTTTTCTGGTGTCTCTGCGTATTATTAGAGCATCGATGTATTTGATGGGTTTGTTTCTGTTTGTCTTCAAGGGTATGAAAGGTTTAACAGCACCAAGAATTGAAGGTAAATTTTCTTTGCGAGCCTCAACGACTGGTTCTATTTTTATGGAAGATGTCGAAGTTCCAGAAGAAAATTTACTTCCTTATGTAGCAGGCCTCAAGGTATGGTCAAAAATAAGAAGTATGAGATAAAGAATTTTGATTACATGTACTTAGATAACTTTTTGTTGTTTTTTTTTGTTTTTTTTATTTTTCATTAAGAACCTGTGGGAACAGTTAAAAGTTTATTTGATAGAGCTGGAGCTCATTTACTGCAGATTGATACTCGGCAGATGACCAGTTCTGATTCATGTACAAATATATCATAAGAGATATATGATGATGATTGCAATGGTGCATGTGAGTGGTATTGTGAAAAGTTAAAAGTCGAGATTTGTGAGAGCTTTACAATAGAGGTTTGAATTCTAACAAGTCGGTTTTTCCTCCACTTTTTGATTGCGTCTGGTTTTTTATATCCTCTAAGGAACAACCTGATCGTTTCCTTAGATAGTTTTCTGCCAATTGTTCTCTTATTAAATGTAATGTTTCTTTGTCCCATTTCCCCCTCACACTCAGAACCCATTTGAAACTCAGTGATTATGAATTTCAGGTTGGTTGGAAAGATTTTTCGTATGCTTGATCAGCTGATAACTCTTTTGGTAGGTTCCCTTCCAGTAGTTGCCTTTTAAAACTGTGCTTTTGATCTTTGTTTTTTAAACTTTTAAATCTTTGCCAATCAAACTTTTGATTTCCGCTTTCCGGGAAAGTTTCTAATATTGTTCGTGTCTTCAAAAATGCAGGCGACCATTTTATTCGGCAAATATCGACCTGCAAGTCCTCTTTTTGTGATTAGTAAGGTATTTGAGGCATTCAAAAATATTTTTTATGTTAGGCCCGGGAGACCTTGAAATGGCCTCATGTCCATTCTTGAAAGCCTTCAAACAATTTTTATATTTTCAGGAGCCACTCAATGAAAAAGAGAAAAATTCATCGCCACTTTAAAAACTTGAAGGTTCTTTCTTTTAACCAAGTACTGCAAGCCTAATACTGTTACTTATTAGTCAGGCGTTAGGTGGATCTTGTTACTCTTATTTTCATGCAGTTATTAAAAATTGTATTTTGGATTGACCTTACTGTTTTGTTGAAACAGGGTCCTTTCAGTTGTTTAACTAATGCAAGATACGGAATTGCCTGGGGAGTTCTTGGAGCTGCCGAATTTTGTTTGGAAGCAGCGCGCCAATACACACTTGAAAGGTAACTTTTATAATATCTTCTAATTGCTCTCATTTTACGAGGTTTAAGTCATGTGAAGGACCAGAAAACTCAGTTTTTTCGTAAGATTTTATCTTCCATTGCTTTTTGTAAACAAGCGATACGGTTAAATGATGAAGCTTTTTTTCCCATATAAGCTGTTTCTGTGTTTTAGATATATTATAAGAAGAAGGAGTAGATTTCAATTAATGTGAATATTATGTTTAAGTGAATGCAGGACTACACTGTTTACCAAATAATGTAACCAGCTTGTCGGAGGCTATTATTATTGGTTTTCACTTAAGCTATTGCATTGCTAAAAAACTTGCTAACAGAAACAGATCGTAAGTAACTAAAGTTGCTGTGCTCTAATCCCCTCATTTTCCTTGCTCTCTCTTGAGGATTCTTGTAGTTTACAGCAAAGCAGTCTTCTGGAGTTCCATTATCGATATTTCATTTTCAATTTTAAGTCATTTTTGTTAGTATTTTGAGACTGTACTCAATACTGCGATAACTACAGGAACGACTTCTCCACTCCTTGACCCCCATAATATCACAACTTCGCACATTAAGTCTTAGCATTTGTTGATTTTACCCCCTTTTACTTTGAGATAATTCTGACGTCTCCCGTTACTGTAATATCAATCAAAATGAATTTCGTGATGTCCTTGTACACTTTAACCAACTAGCTTGCTTTCATTAATTCAATGGTCACACTCGAATCGCCTATTCCATAGAATTTTCACTGTGATATTTTTCAAGCAAATAAGTGGCTTTTGTTCACATCATTGTACGGTTTATTTAAGCTTGGAACTATTGCAAAACTGGTAATGTAATACTATTATTATTGTTATTATTGTTATTATTGTTATTGTTATTATTGTTATTATTGTTATTGTTATTATTGTTATTATTGTTATTATTGTTATTGTTATTATTGTTATTATTGTTATTATTGTTATTGTTATTATTGTTATTATTGTTATTATCTGTTTTAAAGCTTTCACGCAGGCTGTTCGTATTGCCGAGTATTTTCCTCTTGGGCGAGCCACAACTAGTGGCCAAGGGCCAAAGAGGGTTCTTTCAAATGTCCATTACTTTTCTAATTATCCTTGCAGATCCCAATAAGGCTGTTTTTTGCACAATTCAACATTTACTTCAAGACCTAA
>RDPX01000047.1:155434-168548 GCA_003991215.1 Morbakka virulenta | reverse complement strand
TGTTGTTATGTATGCCAAAGGGCATATTATTATTATTATTATTATCATTATTATTATTATTATTATTATTATTATTATTATTATTATTATTATTATTATTATTATTAAAGCTACTGGTCAGTAGCCAGGGTTAAGTTTTCTCGTCTGGCAGGTGAATACCATCTCCCTGTGCGGGCTGTCATGCTGGACATGAACTTTGTTTATTATTATATGTTATTATTATTATTATCATTATTATTATTATTATTATTATTATTATTATTATATGTTATTATTATTATTATATGTTATTATTATTATTATATGTTATTATTATTATTATTATCATCATCATCGTGTTGTATGTTTTAAGTAGTACTACTCATATTATTTTTTTTAGGAAACAGTTTGGCAAACCACTTGCACAAACTCAACTTATGCAAAAGAAAATGGCAGATATGATGACCGAGGTAAAATTTTGTCGAGTTTTTGTTAGAAATATTAAATAGTATCAAAAAAGGAAAAGGACTTGATTTCCTTAGAATTTTACTATTCCCATTTTTTGGCTTTTAGGAATATATTATGTTAAATTATGTTAAGTTAGGTAGGTTTTTTTAATGATTATTTAATTCTTTTAAGACAATACTCGTCAACGCTCTGGACACGGTACTTTATTTAGCGGCAAATTATTTATTGATAAATTATTCCGAGACCCATGTTGCTTATTGATGAGGAAACTGGGCAAATGGAATTAGTATAAGTAAGACGTACACAAAATTTGTTCAAACGAGATGCGAGGAACAGAGCAGATACCAGGGCAATTTGTCATATCGTGTTAAGTCTTGTGATTCTCTCAGCGTCTTCATCATGATGCAGCTGTTGTTCGTCGTTGTAATAAACCCTCGAACAGCTTTATTTTGAAACTCTTTGCTTGCTAAGTGCTTTCCTCCATCATATGACTTGAATATTATAAAGTCTATGGTCAACTCTTATCACTTGCCTTACCGTTGGGTTTCCATTTTATAGATCTTTTGTGACATGTGTATTTTATGGCCAATAAATCATGCGTTGCCACCATCAGTGCTTTGCCCGGAGACCAAAACATTTGCTTCAAGTAGTGCTACCTATCGGGCTCCTTTTCATTTTACTGTGTGTTACATTCAATTCGTGCAATAAGTCAATCTTTTTTTCCCATCTTGGTCGTTTCCCATGTAATTTATCATTAGTTGATTTCGTCCAAGGTGGGCATTAGATGCAATTTTTTATTTAATAAAATTTTTTTTTCGCAGTTTTCAGGTTAAACACAAAGTCGCAGGATTTGCTTGAACATCGCGTTTTGTTGTTGTCGTTGTTATTTAATACTGAATCGAAAATTTGCATACTTAACTTATGTAAGGGCGATTTTGTAACTGTTGAAGGAGCCAAATAGCTCTATTTTCTAGCCCTGTTGACCCCCCTCCCTTTCACACACAATAACAATGAGACGTGATTATTAATCAGATATATTTGGACTCAGCGCAAATATTGCTGCTATTTCCCTCTACCTTTAAATAAAAGGCTCGGTACATTTCTTTTAAGTGAAAGCAGCCTTTGGTCTTGCATGGCTGCCCCAGAACAATTTGTTGCTTATGTTTTGAATTTTCTTATGTTCCTTTTGTTACAGATTTCCCTTGGTTTACATTCCTGCATCCAAGTAGGCCGGCTAAAAGACGAAGGGCAGTAAGTTACCACACCATCTTTTAGTTTTGCGTGACGTTGCTGCTGTCGTATTGTTTGTAATGGCCTTAAGAAGTATTTGCTTGTACAAATATGCAAATTGTCTACCTTATTATGTTGTTGTTTGTATTTACAGTGTAATTTGTAGTTGCCTCAGTGGATTTTTCTATCTTCTGGTAAAATTTTTGTTAACCATTATAGGAACAGTCATTGTCGTAGAATTACACTTTGAATATGTTGCGGTTGTTTGTAAGAAAGTGCTTAAAATGCAAAGAAAATTTTTTCAGTGTAGTTTTTTTGTAATTAATTCAATAGCTCATGTTTGCACCATGAAATAAAGCTGTTAATAGAAATAATAGCATTTGTAAATGTTCAATTTGGGTTATTTTTTTAGACTGAGCCCTGAAATGGTTTCGATGATCAAACGAAATTCATGTGGAAAAAGCCTTGAAATTGCGCGAGTTGCACGAGACATGCTTGGCGGTAAGTATGATAAGTATATATATATATATATATATATATATATATATATATATATATATATATATATATATATATATATATATATATATAGTTTATATTTTAAAATTTTTCTGTTGGTACATTGTAAAAAGAAATAAACAATTATTTAGTGTGTATGTGTTTATATTTGTCTGTCTATCGATATTATANATCGCGTTTTGTTGTTGTCGTTGTTATTTAATACTGAATCGAAAATTTGCATACTTAACTTATGTAAGGGCGATTTTGTAACTGTTGAAGGAGCCAAATAGCTCTATTTTCTAGCCCTGTTGACCCCCCTCCCTTTCACACACAATAACAATGAGACGTGATTATTAATCAGATATATTTGGACTCAGCGCAAATATTGCTGCTATTTCCCTCTACCTTTAAATAAAAGGCTCGGTACATTTCTTTTAAGTGAAAGCAGCCTTTGGTCTTGCATGGCTGCCCCAGAACAATTTGTTGCTTATGTTTTGAATTTTCTTATGTTCCTTTTGTTACAGATTTCCCTTGGTTTACATTCCTGCATCCAAGTAGGCCGGCTAAAAGACGAAGGGCAGTAAGTTACCACACCATCTTTTAGTTTTGCGTGACGTTGCTGCTGTCGTATTGTTTGTAATGGCCTTAAGAAGTATTTGCTTGTACAAATATGCAAATTGTCTACCTTATTATGTTGTTGTTTGTATTTACAGTGTAATTTGTAGTTGCCTCAGTGGATTTTTCTATCTTCTGGTAAAATTTTTGTTAACCATTATAGGAACAGTCATTGTCGTAGAATTACACTTTGAATATGTTGCGGTTGTTTGTAAGAAAGTGCTTAAAATGCAAAGAAAATTTTTTCAGTGTAGTTTTTTTGTAATTAATTCAATAGCTCATGTTTGCACCATGAAATAAAGCTGTTAATAGAAATAATAGCATTTGTAAATGTTCAATTTGGGTTATTTTTTTAGACTGAGCCCTGAAATGGTTTCGATGATCAAACGAAATTCATGTGGAAAAAGCCTTGAAATTGCGCGAGTTGCACGAGACATGCTTGGCGGTAAGTATGATAAGTATATATATATATATATATATAGTAGTTTATATTTTAAAGATTTTTCGGTTGGTACATTGTAAAAAGCAATAAACAATTATTTAGTGTGTATGTGTTTATATTTGTCTGTCTATCGATATTATACAGTGTATATGGAGATAAATGCCAACAACTTGTTAACTTTTAATTGGTATTTCAGACCATTGGTATTCAAAACATTTAAATGGGATGAAAGAAACGTGATTTTTATGTGCTGGAGAAGACCTTAAAGTAATAAACTTTCACTGGAATCAAATTTCCCGAATTTTCGGTTTTTATTCAATAACACGAGAGTTCCTGGTGAAAAATCATGTCTTTCATCCCCGATATTGAATTCCTGCAAAAGATCTGCAAAATTAAATTTTTTCAATTTCAGATACATATATACACGGAAAGGTATAAAATTCATTATTTGAAACTAAAATTCGCAAGGGAAAGGATTAACACAATAAAAACAAATTTTTTAGTTTGATCACTAACAATAGTGCCTGATTTAGATCTGTTTTGTACATTGTTCGTAAAATGATACTTAATGTCTTTACTTTTTGTAGTTGGTTTCTTCTTCTTTCCAGTGTGTATTTTCTTTTGTCTTTGTTTGATTGCTCACCTGTGGCAGCCTCGACTATATTAGCTCTCTCTAAAAACTTCCAACTATAATCTCAGGCTTTGGGTCGCAATAAAGTCTAGTGACGATTTCTTTGCATTGATCCATTACCATAAGATTCGCTTAGCAAATATTGCATTCGAAAATAAAGATCTTTTTGAAAATGCCCTTGCAAGAGATATATACATACATGAGAGCGATGTGGATAGTGATTCTGATTATGAGGATGATAATTGGAATATATTTACTATTTTAGAGAATAATATCGCTGATTTGTAAAATTTGTATAAAAGGAAAACACAAAAGAGGTATAAAGAGTCATTCCAATGCATATTTCTTACTTTTTAAAGCCTGATAAAATTTTGATTCGCGAAATTGAATTTCCGCAAAATCCCTGAATCTGTTCCGACGAAAATTATTCGCCCCGAAATCTCTTTGAAATATGCGAAATTGAATTCCCTACTTTTCCGTGAAATGTCAGAAAATATTTTTCCGCTAAGTTAAATTCCCGCGAAAATCGATTCCCTTAAGGTAGAACGTTTTAAAAGAACTGAGAATAAGCAAGGCATTTTTTAAAGTGAAAAAAGAAGTTTCATATTTTGCATACGACATGCTTTTCCCAGCCCAAATATTTTCTTGGTTCAAGTGCTTGTTGTTGTGCAGTTTTATGATAACTGATGATGATAACTGATAAACAATTTGTTTTTAAAGGAAACGGAGTTTCTGATGAATATCACATCATCCGGCATGTAATGAATCTTGAGGCAGTGAACACCTACGAAGGTAAGAGTATTGCAATTTATACCATGAAACATTTCATTTTCGAAATTAGAGAATTTTGTATTGGAAAATCATCTTAGACAAGGTCACAGATATAACCAATGTTAGAATTACCCAACAGCTTCAAAATTTTACCATACAGAATTAACTAGCAATAAATATAATTTAACGTGTGTAGTACTGTTTGAAAGTTTACATCCAGAGAAAGCATACGGAAAAAAAATGTCACCTATATGGAGTCAGTTGAGAGAAAAGGATGTGAATCAAATTACTTATATTTATACATAAAACTTATTAAAATTTGTTTAATGTTGTATTCGTATAAAGACCACCAGTTACATTCTGATTTAGCTATTGCTGTGGTGCATCTAAGGTTTACTTGATGTATAGTAAGTTCTGGATTATATACAATTTCAAACATGCAACCACTGCACCCAAGCACCACGCTGTTGCTAGTCCACTTGTGAAGCTACCCCGTTAGTCAAGCGGGCAGTCATTAAATTGAATACTGTAAAAGATTGACTCTTTCAATAATATAACTATTCAACCAATTCATTCGTTCCATTTAATTGCACACTGCTGATAAAGGCTGAGAGGAGCTTTTCCATGCCGAATGCTTCAGGTGGTGAGCACTATTTGGTTAGGATTTCAAATCATATTATGAATGCGTTTCTTGATTGCCTTGTTAATTCACCACATTTTTTCAATTAGAAAATTTAAATTTTTAGTTGTTTTTTTGTTTGTTTTAACGTCATTTCCCCCAGTAGCTGGGGCACAGACGGTCCCCTTCACAGGGACTTCGATTTGGCAGTGAGGAATTTCTTGGCTGGGTGCCCTTCCTGATGCCAACCAATGGCTTTTCTTTTGTGAAGCTCCAAAGTCGCTCGCTCGGGGAATCGAACCCTGAACCTCTTGGTTACAGTGCAGTTGCACTAGAATATTTAACAAGATATAGTTAATGGATTGTGAAAAACAAAAACCGTTTAAAGCGTTAAACTAACCTAACTTTATTATTTACAAGAAAAAGCCATTAAACATGTGGATTACACTAAAGATACTTTAACCGACGATAGGAGAGTTGCCCAGTTAATAGTGTTACACCTTTCAGATCATTATTCTGTACTTTCCACTTTATTTTACGCTATTCGCATTTGTTTAATTGGACGTATTATTTGTTTTTATTACGCCTCATTTGTTTCACCTTTTTTAAATGTCAAGACTATGCACACACACCCTCTCTACCCTTGTGTTTGCCTCCCAATCTCCAGTGCGTAACGCCTTTTTTCTGTTCGGGGGAGGTCAAGTGTATTGACCTTGAGCTCTAGATCCTTGCTTAGTTAAATGGAGGGCCTTTTATGGTTAGACATTAATTCTCAGCAAACTTTTCCTGAAGGGGCGTGGTAATGCGATTCGTATGCCTTGGTGTTTATAGTGTATTGCATCCATTGAATCCATCTTTATTGGCTTCTGTTTCCTTTGTTCGGGTCTTCCATGGATGGATTTGTTAAAAAGGCTTTATGGTCTCACTGTTTACCATGGATTTCATCAATAGAAGACCTGTGTTTTAATGTAGTCGTGTACTGGAAAAAGAAATGTAAAACACGTGATTTATTATTTCATTTGACCTTTCTTGCGAACAAGTATCTTATCCGCATTTATAACCAAGTTTGCGTATTTGACGACAGATTTATTAATTGCATTTGAAAGGCCACATGTGGTATGTTATTGTGATATGCCTGGACAGTAATTCTTGGCCTACGAAGAGGAAGTATCCTTGCCATTGATGGTGTATTTCATATTGCCCACTCTCCTTTACTGTATTCTGCCCGTTGTGTTTGGGTGTACCATAAATGGTATTTCGTGAAAGGCAACATGGCTCCACTGTTTACCCGGGTTGCCATTAATGAAAGACGCACCCAATTGGATAACGGAAAAACATTTGTTAAGTACAAATTACCCTTTCCAACCCTATCATCTGTATTACCGAATTATGTGCTCTGATATAGCTTTCTCCTGTCGGAACAAGTGACAGTTTATGACATACTGCTCAGTTTGAAAGGTCAGTACAAACCATTTATGTTCCTTTACCCAACCATAAATCAGTTGATAGCTAGTAATCTGCTCTCAAAACTTTTAAGGTATTAATAGAGCTCAGCATGGAATTTTAGTGGTTTTATGAAGCCCAATATGCACCCATACCATATCATACCATACCATTTTATACCCCAACATAGATAATGGCACTAAATCCATTTATCTGTGACTGAGCCATTATGTCTCAGTTGCCTGACTTATTTTTTCTCTATTTTGACACATCGCTTTACTATTCGATATATTATCATTTGGTATCATTGGGATTAATTCCTCGGTGATATTGTTTTAGTCCGATGCTTCATAAGATGAAACTGATCGTAAATTATTTTACAAAAACTTTGTAATATTTTTGAAATTTTGATAGCAAATACAGTGTGCCGAAATAAATTTAAGTTTTTACAGAAACAATTGCCATTTTCTTTACCACCAGGAACTCACGACATTCATGCATTGATTCTTGGACGAGCAGTAACTGGCCTTCAGGCTTTTCAATGAAGATTGTGTTATCTGTAGATAGATAAACCAGCTATAATTATTATTATTATTATTATTATTATTATTATTATTACTACTATTATTAGTTTCATTGTTAATAGAAATATTGTTGTTATTGTTTGTTATGATTGGAAATGAGCTCTTTATGAATATTTAGCATATGGACATATGTCTTTGTACATTATTAAAGAAGTGTGAAGTCAAGGGGTTATAAATGCCTCGCCAAAGTTTGCACTTGATAATCGCATTGTGAAAGTTTTCGTTATTATTTCCACGAAGGTGCTACCTTTTGTTACACAGTGAATTTTGATTTAAACAACAAAACGTTGTCACTTTTTTACTACGTATTTTTAATGTTTCGCTTACGGTGGAAGAGAGTGACCTGTTCTAATATATAATTGAATTCAATGTTTGCTGAAGTAGTGTCATCATATGTTTTGACTTGTTGTAGCAATATCATTATAACTAGCGGTTTATTGCATGACATTGATTGCATGGCATTGACTGTCTAGGATTGATACCCTTTTAAGTACACGCTTTCAGTTCCGGCTGCTTATGCGGATTTGTGTGGCCACTTTGAACGTAAGAATATGAGATCACACTCCACACGCGTTATATTTGTCGCTAGGTCAATTAATGTGAAGTTTTTTAAGATTTTTTTAGATTAACTTATAAACTTTCTTGTAGCTCAAAAGCATGTCTTAACACCATGTGAGTGTTACTCGGGTTTCAAGCTCCATTGGGTTTATTTAACATGTATGGATTTTGTTTAAAGTTTCAATGTAACATTTCTGGTAAAAAAATAGATTGAAATTTAATCCACTAGATATTAACATTTTGTCACTATATTTTTTCCTGCTCTTTTCCTTACCTTGCCCTTGATGTTACTCGGTGAATGATAATTTTTCCTTCCCTTTATCCTATAATTATTTCGATTGCCATTCACATCTATCCGGCACTTGATGTTTATGTCAAACTTGGCTACCTTAATCCGTTCAATTTCCTGAACAGGAAGTCTTTTGAACCTGTTTAAGATGCAATTGATTGCAGTCAGAATGGCCATGCAACAATGTTATCGTTAAAAAATACAAGTTACTTTAAATACAACGCCAAATCCAAGGCAAAGTGGTGACTGCGACTTGGAAGTGGAAAATGTGGTATTGCTAGGCAGATAATAAGATATTTGAGTAGATGAGATATTTCGTTTCATCTACTTGTATTTAGTGTGATTTAGTATGAGAATTTATGATTCTACGTAATACGTTTTTATGCCATTTCCTAAAGAAAGTGGCAAGTGTAGGGCAAGAAGCATTTTGGTTTTAGTTAGGTGCAGGTGGGGTTTTGCCAGGAAAATTCTACGATTATCTCCAATTTGTAGGTCAAGTCTTTTATAGCTGAGCACCTCGTTGAAACCACTCACTATAGTTGTTTGAAGGGCCAAAAGGAAGGACGTCCCAAGAGCTCAGTAACAGGCATTTTTAGCAGGGAAAGGCTTATGTAAATAACTATGTGGACAGCACAAGCTACCAGTTGGATTTTATACAGTTTAGCAGTATTAAAGAAACATTTAATAACCAACTTAAACGAGTAGAGTGTCGCAGCTGCTCTTTGTTGTGCGACAAAAGCGGGTATGATTTCTTTTTTATTTAACAGAATAACTTAAACGTCTTATGCTGTATGGTGCCCTCTTAGAAAGCAGTGCATACGCATTGAACACAAAAAATTAGGACTTGTTACAAAAATTCTACAAGAAAAATGGATATGACCAAGACGTCTTGGACTAGATTAACAAAAGTTATGGAGAACCAAGTAAGCATGAGCAGGAGACTGTCTGAGAGACCCCTAAAAACCTTCGGCTTAATTGTATGGAGACACTGAAACATACAATGAAGGCCCAAAAGCAGTTGTTCTGCAGGAAATTTAAGACTGCATGTGGCCCACTGTATGCATGCAGTTAGTAGGACAGATGTACAAATGGCAAACCCCTTGGCAGAGACTACTACTCTTATTCAATTCTGGCTTGAGGTGATACGATAAGGGTGGAGTTGTGAATATAAGCAATGTATCACGCCGGAAAATATCTTTAGGTGGCTAAGTTACTGGAACACACGCAGTTGACCCAGTAACGTGGCCTGACAAGAAGGTAATTGTAACGGAGATATTCCTGTTTTTGAAAGCAGCACTTGTTACATAAACTCTTGTACATATAAATGACCTTCGAATGTTAGTTCCCAAGCAGTTGAAAATGGACGATACTTACATGATTTTCTCCCTCGCATTGGTTTGACACCCTGCATAAAATAAGTAAGTCAGAAAGGATTTTATGCGGTAAACCCAGTATTTTACCATCATCAGTACCCATCAGTTTGATCCTCTTTTACTCTGGTGTCAGGACAACCGCCCAGGAAAAAATTCTACTTTCTAAAAGACCCCAAAACATACGTACTCAGCCGACTCTTTTCTAATATTACTTGATTTATTTAAATTTTGCTTAAATTTGTTGTTGCTGGTACAAGATTGGGATTTCTTTGAAAAGGAACCATTATGGATGTCTGAGAACAAAATAGACAACACTGCGAACGTGGACAGACGTGAAAAGACTTTATTGAAGACGATATGGAGAGCTGATATTAACATTCTAGTGTTATGGGCGAGGCCACAAAGATACCACACGAAATCGCGGCTACGATGAAAAAAAGTTATTTTGGACGTGGATTAGTGTTAATCGCGTCGTGGTTGTGGCTCTGTCTGACAATCTGTCGAGCTCGTGTAATGCTCACATAGACGAGAGTTCCTTTTATAACTCCAATAAACGACCAGAGCGTGGAGGGTATGCTCCTATATTTGCTTGGAAGCTGTGATGATACCGTTCACAAGGTTCAGATTAGTGCAAATTTACTTGAAAAATCAGATGATTACAGATTTTGTGTTCATTATTTTTCATCCTTAACAATAACTTTAAAAAATGTTCATGATCTGGAGACTTAGGTGTTAATGAAAGCATAATGCCCTATATATCAAGCATGGGACAAGACGGTTTTTTCAAGAGAAACTTGGTTTCAAGCTGTAGTGTTTATTACATGTTTGGTGGACCCAAAGTATAGAATAGTTCTGCTGCATGTTTTTAATTATTTACATTCTGGGAACAGAACAACCTTGGCTCTGTAGCCGTCTCATTTTTTATCGTCAGAAATCATTTGTTTTAAGTAAACTACAACACCATAGCCAGGCCTGTGGTTTATCGGTAGAAAATCTGTATAGAGGAACAGTAGAGCATAATTGATTAAGTCACAGCAGTGCATGTTTGCTCTGGTGCAATAGTTTTTAAATTGACCCTGCATCTCATCAGTAGGTAGAGTCTTGAGCAATTACGTTTATATACTTTTGTGTAATGTTCGTTAAACTTAAGGTAACTATCGAGGGTTACCCTAGGTATTCATACGATTTTGGGAGGCTGATATCACTTCCATCGATTTTTATGTTGCATTCTTCTTTCGATTTTTGTTTTGAACCATAAAACACAAACTCAGTTTTGCTTTTCTTTAGCTTGAGAAGAAGGCAGTTCTAATCTATCCAAGTTTTTACTATTGCACCTTCACGATTCATTGTATGTTCGATTTCTTCAATTCGTTTTGAAGAAAAGTAAAGGGTTAACTTTGCAGTTTTTTTCAGTAGTTAAAAATATGCACGATCGAAAGCTAGATTAGCAAGTAAGGTAATCACTGGCGTTAGTTCTTCTGCACCATCTTTAAGCATCGTTGCAGGGAGATTGTCAATACCGGAAGCTCTCGAGCTTCGGGAAATTTTGAGAATTTTTAGCGTATCAGCAACTTGTGTGCTTGCTTTTGTTAGGTACATTGTAAAATTCAGTCCAAATACACTCGACTCCCTTCTTCTTAATGTCAGGACGGTTGGCGTTGATAACATTGCTCGTCTCTGGTGTAACATAAACCTCCATCTGGGCCATTACCTCGATTCATTATTTCAAAGTGGTACCCTGAAACTTGCAGACGACACTTTTTTCACAGAGCTGTTTCTGCAGCGATAACAACAAACTGATTTTGTCCATTCCCCAACAATCCGGTTTAGATTTTGATGTATATTTTTCATAATTCTGGTGTTAACTAAGGTCTGAAAGTCTTCATTGAGAAAGTTTGCTTTTCCAGTGTTTACTACGTCATTGATTTGGCATATGTTACAAAAAGTCATCTCCTTTTCCATCCACATGTAGATCTTGCATACACTATACCGGGCTTTACAGTTACTATACCAGACAAATTTCTGGTTCTTTTAAATCATTTTTGAATAGTTAGTGCATGTATTTGGCCCAGGGCAGCTTTCGATATCTCCAGATGTTAACAACATCAAACACAAAAGACTTCTTGGTGAATAACGACGAGTAAAAGAATGTTTCTCTTTCAAAACCCATAAATTACAATAGCGATCAGACTTCTTGTTTAAATCCAAAACATTTATTAGCTCCAAGAGTGAAGCTAATTTCATCATCAGTAACAAAATATCTTTTTTGATACAACAAAGAGAATCGTATATAAACAGCACGAACAAGAGCAAGCCCACCTTAGGTGCTTCCATATTCTCGTTTTTCCTTGTTGAAAAAATATATCCAAGGTTTGTAACTGCAACATAAAACCTTTTCTCCAGGAGAGAATGAATCAGCAAACGAGACAAATTTTAAATCTATCCCTTTGTCTTGATTCTCTAGCTACTTTGTATCCTTAAGCACACAGTAAAATATCTTGTATTTTTGTTGAGATCCTTGGGCGATACATAAAGGTCTGCAAACATTTGATTTACGATTGGAATTGCTGATGCACATTCCTTTAAAATTTGATGAGCATGGCGATAGAGCTTCCATAGCTTCCCACAATATCGTGTTCAACGATGTAGACCTCCTATTGAAATGATTTCAATCTTAACTGAGTGCAGATATTTTTGAAGACTTTTTGAGTGTGCACGGTTCTCCAACGGAATGTGCTCGGTGATAATGAAATGGTCGAAGTCCTTTGGGACCAAGCCTTTTCTTCTTTAAACATTGCTTAATTGTGTGACATAAATTGGTTTTTAAAAATCAGCAACCATTTGCTCATATTGATCTTCATTCAATTCTTCACCTTTTACCTTGAAATCTTCTTTCACTGCATTAACTACAATACAGTAATTATATATTTTTTTACACTTTTCATCAACGTGCAGTTTACAAAAATAAACATCTGATTTTTCTTATCTCCTAACTGATGAAACAATCCAATTGCAAATTCACGATCATCGCTTTTCAGACTGTTTGATCTAGACTTTAAAAAAAAATTCAGTTGCAATTATTAAAATATTTGCAGAACAAATTTCAGTGGTGGCAATTGCCAGGCCAGGAAACTTTCACCTCTTCTCCATCTAGTTGCAAACGTATTCAAGGTGGAATACTTTTCTTTGATATTATTATTATCGAATTATCGCACTCTGATAAGATGTCATTTCATTCAGCGGTAATGTCTCCTTGATATTGGTGACAGCAAGTCTCCTCAATTTTCAAGGACTTTTCTCAGGATTCGTGCAGATTGCAGGATTACAATCTTCTGCATCTCTTCAATTCTGGTCTCAATTCCCAGCTCTTCTACTCTTCTTTTGATGTCTTTTGGTGGTGTTCCTAACGCCCCGATGACTATGGGTACTACTTTCACCTTCATGTTCCATATTTTCTGGAGTTCTCTCTTTAAATCCTGGTATTTCTCAACTTTCTCTTTCTCCTTCTGCTCTATCCGGGTATCATACGGGATGGCAAAGTCAACTATGAGGCAGTTGTTGTCCTTATTATTATTATTATTATTATTATTATTATTATTATTATTATTATA